>JALIZH010023477.1:0-46798 GCA_030522465.1 Rhipicephalus appendiculatus | reverse complement strand
GTCTGCATCAAATACTCTGCCAATCAGTGCCAACCACGCACATGGATTAGCCCATCGATGCACTTCTTATTTGCCTCGCACCGTGCTACGCACGTCTCTGGTGCGCCATCACTACTGCAATTACCAACGCACAGTGCCCTGCTGCCACAACGTGACGTTTAGACGTGCAGTAAATACAATTTACACCGCCTTTCTTGCTGCTTCCCATCTTGCGGAGTAGTTGCGAAATGTTCCTAGACCTGATAGAATCTCTCGGGAAAGTAAGAAAAAAATCATAATTTTCAAGGTGTGGCGGTTATGTTGCTGCTGGTAGAAAAGCAATCATCCTTCACTTTCCCTACTGCTGCCTCGTTGAGCTCCCTGAAGTCTCTGGGCTCTTTCGATAGCAAGAAAGTTATTGGATATTGGCCTACTCTCATGTGAAATGCAGGCTGACTTGTTCGTGGGGATTGATCTAGTGATATATTCAAGCACATAATGTGAGAGAGGCATCTATGTCCGCACATGTACAGACTGTTTTTTACGTTCAGTTTTTATTATTTATCAATTCTCTTTTATGATTGCGATAGCAATTAAATTGATACTCTCAGCAAGTTTTAACGCGATAGCGTTAAAAAACCCGTGTCACAGAAACTCCGGTGTCGGCATTGGTGTAGATGTCATTGGTTGTGAGCGTAAAGTCATCATCACGGCTATGACTGGAAAAATTGAGAATGATGCATTTAAAAAAAAATAATAGAAATCTTCCGTTCGAGTCAGAATCGAAACCGGGCCGTCTGTAAGACGAGCAGGTGTTCTGCCATAGAGCTACACAATTGTTTGGAACTTCGTCAGAAAAAAAACACTATGAATGTTAGGTAGTGGAAGGGGTGTCCTTAACGCATGTAATATTGCCTGGCCGAAACGTAGAAACGCGCCAGGAGTCAAAACATGTGGATTGCGCAACCACTGCGTGTTTTAAAGACCTACCGATTACTAAGTGCTCATTCATATTTTATCATCATCAGCTGCAGAAGCGTCAACTAAATGCGCGGCTGCGTCGGTTCTCGTGTTGCCTTACGGACGTGTAGTGGGCCCTTCGATTCCCAAAAGCGAGAATTATGGCTGAGTGGGCACTTAAGAACTGCACTTGCTGTAGACATTCTAAGATGCTTTCAAATGGCCAATGTTACGCTCTCAGTCATTCGCTTCCGTACGGCACGGTTGCGACATACACATCGAACCGAGACGAGGCTCGCAAAAGAGAAGGCGATGGGTCACGATTAAAGGAGCAGTGACATCAACTTTACGCATGTCGCGTTTTTTGCGTCAACGTGTAGTTATAGATCCCCTAGTAACGATTAGGTACTGATTATGCAACAAAGCGACGAATTAATATATGTAATAATGATTAGTATGCCAGTATCGAACGCAATTCAAAACGGGAGCAAAGCCCGCCAATTTTTAGCGCAGCCAACGCTGCGAAGCGGCCACCTCCCGCGGTCACGCCCCATCTGATCACGTGGCCGCACGAAATGGTGACGCGAGCTTCAGCTGACATTTCGTCTGCTCGGGGCGCACGTGTAGGCATGTGTTCGCCACCCCCATCGTCGCCGCCGCCGTCAAGAGCGTCCAGAAGCGACGATAAAAACACCGAGGAATATGGAATCGCTGTGATTCGCGACGTGGTGAGTCATTTACGATTCGATACTCTTCAGAGTAGTGATTCTGATATCGACGCCCGACCCGGCAGCGACGAGGAGGCAGCTGGAGACGCGCGCTTGGGCAATGCTAGCTGGCAAGACATGTCACAACTACGCATATGAACCCTGCGTGCATGTTATTTGTTTGAAATAATATTTCTCTGAACCATACGTTCCGTACTGGTGCACTTTATCGGTTATTGTCATGTTTGCGTCTACCTAAGCATAACCAATGTGTCGTAATAACAGGTCAGCTAGTGAATGTTGCCATGTGTGTCAATTCTAATGTATACTGCTTCACAGACTGAAACGCGACAAGAAAAAAAGTGAAACGCAGAGGCCTGTCGTTTTGATTCCGTGAGCGCGTTGTGGGGGGTAGCGTTTCGCAATGGCGCGCCATACTTTTCGCTTTTTCTCTTATTTGAAGAGCAGGATTGCCGCGCACAACGGTTCCACGGCATGCTGGCACGTAATGCGATGGAGATCGTAGTTTCGAATAATCACATTCGCGCTCATGACTCCACGACAGTCCACCCGAAGCGGCACAACGAAAGAGCAGAATTCACACGAACGCGCTGCACGAACCAACTAAAACAAAACAAGCGACGCCGTTGCCAGGCAGCTTGGCGTCGCCGCCAGGCGGTACCACAAGTAGGCACCACGATGAAAACATTAAACTTGTCGACGTCAGCGTTGCTCGCGCATCGTCACTCAGCGTCTGAGGCGTGGCCTAGACGCTAGCTGAACACGTCAAAATAGTGTCGATGTTGCATGGCACGAACGCGCAGTTGAGCCTTTGCCCGCTCGTTGCGCTCGATTTGAAATTTGGTGTCACTGCTCCTTTAAGCTATGGCGTTCTACTCTTCACACACATATACTTTTTATATATATATATATATATATATATATATATATATATATATATATATATATATATATATATATATATATATATATATATATATATAAGTATCTATAAGTATCTCTACCGAGGCGCACATATCGAGAGTCACGATTGTTTTCGTGAAATTTGAAAGAAATAATGGCGACATTTTGCTCCTCGTTAGGCGCCATTGACTCGAAAGTTAGTGGCAACCCTGCCTTGTATGCTATTCGTGTGAAAGATTCGCGCACACAATCTCGAAGGCCGTGACGCGTCTGTGAAGGTTTGTTCTGACCGTAAGAAAAGTCTATTCCTTACACCGTGATTACGACGATTTGGCGGTGCGGCGCCACCTGACCGCGCTTGCGTTCCCGCGCTAGCATGTGCTTGGCGCGTCTTCCGCGACAGCGCGGACAGCACCTCTTCGTACCTGGGTGGTAGCGTACGTTCGTATCAAACGTCACGGGGTGAAAATCGGTTCGCAACAACCGTACTCCATTACACTGCAGGCCAGCGGGCCTTGGCCGGGACTATAGTGAACTAGAAGTACTCTAGTGGCGCGACCGGCCGGGCTCCGGCGTCAGCCTTTCACAAGGATGCCGCGAGGTGGCGCCGCTGCTACTTTACCTAGGAGCTTCGGTCGCTTCGGCTGCGTTGTCGGGCCGTCAGGTACTCCTGCAGAGCTACAGCTGTGGCTACATCGAACGCGCGTGTGTGCTTCCTGGTTCATGCAAATGTAAAATTACCAGGTTAGTTAGTGCGTGGCTCAGCGGTTTGTAGATACATATTTCGACCGAGAATATATATATATATATATTGTAGGGAACAATGCGAGACGACGACGAAGCAGCCAAGAAAGCAAGCCACAGCGATAATGGTAGCAACGCGAACCGAGCTTGTGCTTGCCTGGATTTTGGGCACTTGACGCCTCCCGTTCTGTGACGTTCGCCCTTGACTTCCCTAGTGCTTCCTTGACGTTATATATATATATATATATATATATATATATATATATATATATATATATATATATATATATATATATATATATATATATATATATATATATATATATATATATATATATATTGTCACGTGGTAGAGACGTGGCCGCGTAGAAGGAAGATGCTCTCTGGTGGTTCTCTACCGAGGCGTCCATACAGGTTGAAACCACCATGGCTGCACACCTCGCTCCCAGACGCCAGGTTTGTTCCAAGGCTCATCTCGCTACTTTGTGCGAGCTGGTCGCCGTCTGGCCGGTCAACGTCAGATACCCCGTTGACGCAGACTGCCTCGTGGTGATCCGCACGGCACTGAGCTGCTAAGCTGGAACTCATAATGAACTCCTCGTCATCGCCAGCAGAGCCGCACGCCGGGAGTCCGGAAGGGCTGATGCTGGCTTCATCTGCTTGCGGCGCATCGTTAGCTTCGATCAAGGCGTGGTGGGTAGATCCCGACAAAACAGGCTTATCTGCGCCAATGACTGCCGTGAAGTAGGCGGATGTCTGTCCGGCTGGTCACTAAGGATGCTCTCGTTGCTGGACATCTGTGACTGCGGTAAGCCAACTGAGAAATTCGAAGCTGAGAAACTGCTCGGTGTCAAGCAGCGGAGCTTTACTCGGTCGCCATCTATGGTGAGCTGAACTTCACCAGACAAGAGGTAGTCAGCTCCCAAAACCATGTCTGCGTGCAAGTCCTCGAGGACGGGAACGGCGGCAAGAAAGTTGCTCCCGGCTTCGGTTTGTATCTGGAGATCCAGCGCACCGACAGGCAACGGGCCCCCGCCGAGGCCGCGCAAGGGTGCCTCGGGCCAAGGCTAGCATAGTACGTGCAGCTCCAGTTTGTACAACAGCCGTAAGCCCGCCGATTCCGTCGATGCGGACTTGTACCGTAGGAAGCGGCCGTGCAGGGTATTGGGCGCCTCGATGTCGTGCATATGATGGTGCCACGTTGTCGATCCAGTCACCGAAACTCGGCGGGTCATTTCTCTGGACTGGCTGTGAGGACCAGCCGAGTCCGGTGTTCGTGCGAGGGATGGCTTCCAAACTGCCTGTCGATGAGCTGCAGTGTTTAGGAGCAGCCTCGAGGAGGGGCCCCTCCTTAGCTCCATCCTCGGTATCCGTCGGGTTGAGCGCGCATGTACCATGGTGGATTCGGCCGAAAACAGCGATGAGCCTGGCACTCCATTCGAGCCAGGTCGGTTGCTTCATGCCCTCATACTTATGCCACGCCTCGGCACCACCACGAAGGCGGTCGATGGCCACCTGCCATCTGTAACTGCGGGCCAGGCTTGCCGAGAGCCGAGCCCATTGATAGTCGCCACCCAAATATCAGCATCATCCTGGAAGCCTCGGAACTCCGGTGCTTCCGAAAGAGCGGGATATGGTGAGGTGGCCGGCCGGACCTTGGCGCTCAACGACGCCAAGCGGTTGAGCTGTTGTGACACTTGAGAGAGAACACGCAAGAGCTCTGCGCCGCTGTCGGGTGAGGCGCCTGATGAGCAAGAAATCACGTCCACGCAGTGTGCGGCGGACGTAGGACTCACAGTGGGAAGATCCAGGGCCAAGGGAGCGTGGACGGCGTCCCTTGGCGGCTCCGATGATGGTAGAGTCCCTGTTGGGTGATCCACGCCTTGGGAAGCGTGATCCACGTTCGCAGAAAGGCGGAGCCCGTGCGCATTGTTGGCACGAAGTAGCACGCCGCCGGTCATGTAGTTCCCCGGGATCATCGAGGAGGCCTGGACGCCTTCCGCTGGTGGTGGGACGGATACTTGCGGCGGTGGCCGACTTGCGGGTTCCATCAGCGAGGAAGCCTGACAGCGTTCCTCTGGAAAGCGTGTTACCTCAAGCTGGCAGCTGGGGTTCGCCAAAACTTTTCGACGGCTGCGCCATTGTAATGAATCAGACAAGAGAGAACGCCCGTACGCTGGTTGGTTGGTTGATCCTGAGCTACCTGGCGCAACCCACCGCGGGGGATCGGCCATGAAACGGGCGGTACCTTATTTTAGAGATAAAAATGTTTTACAGTCCGAATATATTTAGGAATGGATGGTTTAAAAAGAAATTCACTGGTACCATTCAAATTAAAAAAATAAATAAATAAATAAATAAATAAATAAATAAATAAATGAATAAATAAATAAATAATTACAAGTAAAAAATTAAGAAGCCAATAGGATGAAACAGTGAAATTGTACATAAACTTAGCATTCTATTCGTTTTGTCTCGCGTAAAAAATCGCACACGGCTTCGCAAACGTTCCTGTGGCTGAAACCCATTTCAGTTGCACCAAAGGAAAGAACCACTGGAAGGGATAAATTTAAGCCCATCCTTCGGAGAGGTTGATCTAGCAGTCGTTTTCTTTGATTTGTGAACAATCTGCATGTCAAAAAGAAATGTTGCAGAGATTCACTCTCGTTACAGTGGAGGCATAAGGGTGGCTGTACCAGACCAGACCTGTGTAGGTAAAAGTTCAGTGGGGGAACTCGGCATGGTAACTTGGTAACTGATATTTCTTCCCTCCTGGTGCAGCACCAAGAATTTTTTCCATGGATATTTAAGGTGGGGAAACTCAGATGTTGCTAAAGCCGATTTGGCAAAGGTATCTGACGTGGCAAACTTTTCAAATCGCGCCGCTGAGATAAACGCCAGCGTCGGCAATATAGAGATTATGGGACCATTATGTGATGCCACTGCAAGTGCATCTGCATATTCATTGAGGGTTAAACCCTTGTGACCTGGTACCCACACTAAGCGAATAAGAAGAAGATGTCTTGGGACAAGAGAATAAAATACTTCTAAGGCATTCGACAAATTAGTTGCAGTTAATGCAGAACAAATAGAGAGACAGTCTGTCAGAATGACAGCTTCTGTTATTGATAGGGGTAATTTACGTAAGGCTAGAACAATCGCAAGCAATTCCGCTTGATAAATAGGCGTAAAGTCGGGTAAGCGAATTGAAAAAGGCCAATCCAAAGCTGAGGATGCAATTCCCACTCCTGCCTTTTCTTCACAAACTGAAGCGTCAGTCGCTATGACGATGTTTGTTTCTAAATTTGCCAGGTGGTCCTCCAAAACGGCATTCAGGTACCTAGTGGGTAAATGTTTGCATTCCTTAGGAAATATATTGTCGAACTCTATTCTAATTGTTTGAGGAGATCTGTTAAGTACAAGTATCTCACGAATGTTTACTTGTATTTTTTCCAAGAGTTTCTGTGCGACAATCACTTGTGGACTCCTTATTCTAGACCACTGATGGTTAAAAAAGGACATCGGCTCATTAATAAAAACATACTGTGACCTCCTCTGTGGTGTCGCATATATCTTTAGGAAGGTACGTACTGTTAGAATTTGGAACCGTGTCAGAAGAGAAGGCAGGCGCGCTTCTTTATACAAAATATTATTTGCGACAAATTTGGGAAGCCCAAGACATAATCTTAATGATTCGCGTTCTAGAAGAACCAGTGGTCGAAGTTTGTAAGCAGGAGCTTCAGAAAACAAGACGCAGCCAAACTCCAATATCGGGCGTATATACATACAATAAATCATAATGAGCACATCACGACGTAAACCAGATCGTTTACTGCTGACTCCACGAAGCATCCCTACCGCCCGTGCTCCTTTAGATGCCATATTTTCTATATGCGCATCCCAATTTAGTTTTTCGGTATAAGTAACCCCTAAATACTTGACCGATTCCACCTGCGGGATGGTATCTTGTAGGTAAAGCAACGAAATTTGCACAGGGACACTTAGGGGGAAAACTACCATTGCGCTTTTCCTGATGTTCAAAGATAAATTAATGCCCTCAAGCCACGTTTCTAGAGTGTTCATATACATTTGTAGAATTTGATACAGTGTATGTATATCTGCAGCTGTAGCAAAAAATGCAATGTCGTCAGCGTATACATACAGCTGCACGTCATGTTGTGTAGGGATAGTACACAGTAATATATTAAATAATAATGGTGACAATACCGAACCTTGGGGGAGACCTCTAGTTTGTTTATATTTTGAAGAAGACACTCCAGATTGCGAGCAATAAAATTCTCTGTCTTTTAAAAATGAGTATACCCACGCAACGAAGTAGTGTGGTAAATCTATGTGAGTTAGCGAATTTATTAATTTAACGTGTTCCACGCTATCATAAGCTTTTGTAATATCCAGAGTGACTAAAGCGGAAAAGTGTTTCTTAGAACGAGCTAATTGTATCCTGCTTTCTAAATCAACATGGGCACACCAAATGGAGCAGCCACGCCTAAATCCAATTTGGCATGGGCTCAGGATCATGTTTTCGTTCAACCAATTGTCTATCCGACGCTGGGCCGGCTGTTCTTTATCTGCTCGTCTTTTTCATCTTCGCTAGCCGGGTATGCGCCCGTGCCCGAGCACCGCTTTGTCAACATTACAATATACAGGGTGTCCCATTTATCACGCAGCACGATTTAAAAAAAGAGGAACGGCGTTAGGCGAGGCAGACCTAGTCCATAATGTTCCCAGTATACTGTAGTAGCCGCTACTATTTTTTTCGTTAATGTGAATTAATTAATTAGTCCTAATTAATTTAGTAACTCCGAAAATACTCACCTAATTATCAAAGTGTCAATGAGGCAAATGTGGGCATGTTGAAATGACATCTATCTCTGTGTCACATTTAGGAGGTGACAGGAGAAATGTGCCAGAAAAGGAGGAAGACGAGAAGCTTGGCATGACGTAAAACCACGACACTAGAAGAAGAGGAAAACGAAGCGGAAGGGATAAAAGAGAGGGTGACGTGGACAAAGGGGCCCTGGGTGTTCCATCGTGAGCGCGTGAGCTGGGCACGAGCGTCGCCGGCTTGTGTTCCGGGCGCCCCAGCTCTCGTTCTGCGGCAACGCACCGTAGACTCTGGCTGGCCAAAGGACCGGAGGAGAAGCACGAGGACCCGCAGCGGCCTGGGAGCGCCATCGGCCTGTGCACCGAGCGCTACGTCCTACGGCACCGCACCGTAGGCCTCACGTGAGCCAGTCCTGTTCGAGGGAGACGCTGGCCAGCACAAGCACCTGAGACGCGCAGGTCAGTCAACTCCAAGCCCTCCAACCTCAACTACTACGCCGGTGCGCGTTCCCTACTAGAGAAGGACGACGACCCCGACTCGGACGCCAAGGTTAGCGCCAATGCCCCGCAACGCCTCGCCTCATCATGAACCGGCACACGACGCCATGTGTAAGCGACGAACGCTTCATACTTTCTAGCTGATCCTTTCCTTTAAGTCTGTATGATAACTTTGTTTAGAGGTTTGTTCTATCTTTGTGTGTGCCTTTTTCGCGTTTGAGGGTGCTTTGCTTTAGTGTGCAATTAAACATGCTTGTGTTTAACGATCTCGCCTCGTCCGTTCCTTCTCGTCGACCGGTGTCCGGAGATCCGTGACACTCTGCTACTTTCAACAACGTACTAATTGCGTGCTAATTTTTTCCTTTCGGATTAGATTGTTGCTTTATGCATGGCCTCCGAGATTGTGCGCCGGCGCGCGACCTCGGAGGCCATGCATGAAGTTGGTACGGGATATCTGACAAAGTACCGACAGCTGCTCCACCACGGTCCTTACACGATAATGCAGCAGAGTGCACCGGTTCACGTGCAGTACAGTAGTTGCAGACAAAGCGAGATGCGGGATTCAGGCAGCCGTGCAAGACGTGCCAAACTAATGCGCTGAGTGACTCCCGCGCTACCGTCGCGCGCTCGCGCCTAGGAAAAGGCGCAGCAGCGCCACGAGAAACTCTAGCGGCGGTCCGTGGTGTTTCCGACCGCCAAAAGAGGCGGCGCGGCGTGGCGGTCGTGCCACTATAATATTCTATTTCACTATAGCCGGGACCAAAGAAAAATTCGTATCACCACGAAATTCGTATGAGCTGTAATCCTATCACCGAGGTTTCAATCTATCTATCTATCTATCTATCTATCTATCTATCTATCTATCTATCTATCTATCTATCTATCTATCTATCTATCTATCTATCTATCTATCTAGCCGCCTACGACTTTGTACTCTCCTGGCCGTATCGTTAATGGGATTTATACCAAAATTGATATGACATAACATGAGTGTATGACGAGAATGAATGACTGGTTATATGAAAATCATGACTAACTTGTCATGAAAAGTACGATATACACGCCATAGCCGTAGTGCTCCTGAGGCCGTTTTCTTAGCCTGATATATCCAAAAATTGGTACGATGAGAGATTTCTGCACGACCAACATGAATGACAGGTGGTAATAGGAAAATCATGACCTGCATGTCATGTACTTACAACATAATTTACATGCCACGCTCATTGTTCTCTGACGGCCCTTTGGTTAGCTTGATATACACCAAATTTGGTATTGCGTGACGTGACTGTATGACGAACATAAATGAAAAGTAGAAATACGAAAGTAATGACATGTCATGTGCGACATGACTTGCATGTCACGCTCGTGGCACGCTTGCGGCCGTTTCGGTAGCTTGATATACAGCGAAATTGGTATTGCGGGACGTGACTGTGTAACGAACATAAGTGGCAGGTGGTAACATGAAAATCTTGGCATGCATATTGTGTACAGCATGATTTCCTCCTTGCTGGCTGCGTCGCATTACATCGATTCCCACAGTGTGTGGGATCTGCTGGTTTTTTAGTGCCTTGGCTTTTTGAATGATCTGTGGTGTAATTTTTCGTTTACGCATGAACACGTCGCGAGATGGCGACCTTAGCTTATGGATGGCGACTGATTAGTGACGCACTTCTGGCTATCTCATCGCTGTCCATCCTTACACTCTCCTCAGAACTTTCGCAGAAACTGCTCTGTTCCGGAGCTCATCGATGTTACGTCCCGAGTAACCAAGCCAGCCTTTCTAAAAGAACTGCGTTGCGTAGCTCAACGCGCGCGACAGGCGCTTACGGCGACGGCAGTCAGCGGACGATGCATAAACGAGCGCGTTAGAGCTGCAATCAAAAAATATAATATCAAAATAGTGCTACCGGAAGCTACTGAAGTGTATTTTTATACAAGGATGCAATGTACTACATAGAGTTGCCGGATACCACACACGCGTGCCGCGTATTATCATTTTTACGGCATTATATCTTCAGAATTAGAGTTTTGCGCCGCCGCCGCCTGTTTTTACTCACGCCGCTCGCGCCGCCGCCGAGATCCCGAAAGTGACCCCGCCGCTGCCGCTCGATATTTGCGGCGCGCCGTCGTTAGTCCTTTATTTTAACCCGAACGGGGAATTTGCGCATAAAGTACAGTCGCGCTCAATATGACTTCCAACACGGGAGGGCGTGGCCTCACGAGTTCAAAGATTGCGCATGGCTTTGACTAGCCCTTATTTCCACCACTGAACGCGTTTCTCTAATTTTGGTATGATCCCAAATATGAAGACAATATTTAGTTGTTGAAATAAAAACAAGTTGAAGCCATGCCCAATCTTTGAACCCGTGAGGCCACGCGCTCCCGCATTGGAAGTCATATTGAGAGCGCCTGTACATCACCGGGGGAGCTCTTCTTGATGTGTCCATGTAATGGACTCTCCATTTCAGCCGCCGCTCATTGGTGGGAGCACGACCAGCAGCGCGGCCTCTCTTTCCGGTTCTTCGTCTTCAATGCCATTTTGACGCCACCATGTTTTCATAACTCTGGACTCAAATTAGAGGGATGGAATGTGCTTAAACCATATATAGAGGGGGGGGAAAAAAGGAGTGAGCGTGCGTAGCATCTATAACCCTTTACGGCCTGACCCGCACAAATGTGTGGGTCAATAAAGACGCTCACGAAACGGCACCTGTTTCAGTTTGGGTTTCATAGCTCTGTGCCGCTGAAGTCAATGTTTACGGAAATATATCTGTTTCAGTAGTTCAATAATTTCGGCACCAGAGGGCGAGTAATCTTCCCCCAAAAATGCCGTCTGAGCACGTGCGCCGACAGCAGCTACCTCAGACTTGTAAATCAACGCTCCTTCTTCGTGTACATTTTTTTTCGCGAGTGTATGCTTAGGAACGGAATAATGAGACTTCGAAAAACATGCTGCGCTAAAAAAATTACGCGTTCCTACCACACACGCTGTGTACTCACGCGTGAAAAAGTCACCCCGTTTGTGCGGGCTGGGCTTTAGTACTCGTCAAGTGCACGGCAGAGCGGCGCAGGTTGGCTAGTTCGCGCGCGGTTGCGCCTGCGCATTCTGTTTTTTTTTTTTTTTTTTTTTTTTTTATTGCGAATAGCTTCCTAGGCATCTTATTGGCACTTTTTTTGGTTGGTGTTTCCTGATGTTTTTTTATATCTGAAGTTAGCGACGCGAAGTGATGTGCGTGAATTGTGATCACCATTGACGTAGAAAATATTCATTTTGTGAATGTATTGTGACAACAGCAATTATATTTCAAAGAATTACATTTCACATTGCCTATGATATAGAGTTTCAGTATCGCCAGTGAAATTCTAAGGTTAATAAATAACATTGAGGGTTAAAATTGCTAAAATTATCTAACTTAGGGAACAAGCTTCTGTGTGCGCTGAATTTTCTTTTTTTTTTCACATGCCGAGATTCTCAAACCAGAGAATGAAGAAGACATAGAAGAGATATTGAGCCTCCTGATGTTTTGCGTCAGAATTGGGTAGGGACCACGTTGACGAATTGACAGAGATTCATATTCATCGTTCGAGCCAACTTAGTGATGAAAACTGGAGTATGGAAGACGAGTTTTGGAGCAGTCGCTTCCGTAATAACTGGGCCAGGTGACCACTCATCCTATCCTGTCAGTTTCAGTGAAATTGATGTCTTTTGGCAGAACACATTCGGCTGCAAAGCATCACCTGCTTGGAAGTGGTGAGACAGCCGACGTTCTTGTTGTTCTCAAGACTCCTTTGCCAACTTTCTCACACTAATTTAATGCAACGATCTTTGAAGTTACAGCTGAAAAAACGGCAGTGTGTCCTAGTTGTGGATATGAAACAACTTTGCAAGTGGATGTGCAAAAGATCAAGCAGCTTTAGGTATGGACCTGATCATGGGCTGCATCCGATCTCTGAAGAACTTTGGTCGTCACCAGGCGCCCAAGAATTGAAAGCGGAAAGAAAAATGTGTCACAAGATCAATCCTTAGACAACTTTACTGGAGTGTAAAAGGCGCCCGGCATAGCCAAGCGATTAGACTCAGCTATACGTACCACTGGCGATCAGTATACAGCTTGACATCTGCACATCACTGCAGGCTCTCAAGTGTAGCTTCTTGCTCAAAGACGCGTTGTATGAAGTGCAACTTATACCTGTGCCTCACAAGTGACACACAATACTCTAAAATGTTGCATTCGCAGCGCTGACCACACATTTTTTGCTTTGTCTTAGCCGTTATGACTCTGTTCCTCGCTGCGGTGAATCACATGAATAAAAGCCCAGCCCGCATATGTGCGGGTCTGTTTTCTTGGGCAAAAACTCCAATTCTTACAATTTAACCTTTGAAAACCTAATTACAATAGAGAAAACGTCAATAATTTTTTTGCAAGTTAGCAATTTCTCCATTATATTTTTCTCGGGCAGGAAAAGGATAAGCCAACCTCCTATGAAGCCGCTATTTCCTCGGGCTTGTGTCACAATTTCCATCATGCTTTTGTTTTCCATTTTCTCTGTGAACCGATGGGCAAAAAACAAAGATTCGGGAGCTTGCGCGCCTCACGTCCACAAACCAACCTTCGTTGACGCCTATGCCCCCCTCGTGCTCCATGCTCTGGTCACAGTTTCCAGCATGCTCCTGTTAACAAAGTAAGAAATTGGGCTAGTTGGTTGTGGAATTTGGGGGGGGGGGGGGGGGGAATTGCGCTACAGTTAACTGGGACTAACAAAGCTAGAGGACGGACGAACGAAATGGACACGACAAGCGCAAACTATCAACTGAATTTATTGAAAAGAACGTTGAAGGACGAAAATATTCTATGAAAGGGGACAGCCGTTAATCTACGATGGGAGAGGGCGTTACATTCTTCTGAACAGGAATCTTGCGCCACACGTGCCTGGTGTGGGTGACGTCAGTGATGCTTGTTTCTTCTGATGAAGTCGATTTCTTGTGGGGTTAGTAGAATGGAGCATGAACTGACGCATGCGCTTTGCTAGTTAGTTATATGGTAGGCCTCCCATATTTCTCTGGTCTCCTTGTTGTTTGATTTGGCTAATCCGTCAGTTTCTTCGAACTTTGGGCTGCATCCGCATTCTCTGCAGTGCATTGACAGGTTGCCTGTTATTGCCGTTTGTTGAACTGCGTAGCGGTGCTCTTTCAGCCGTTCGTTCAGACAACGACCCGATTGTCCCACGTATGCCCTGCCACAAGTCAGTGGGATGGAATACACGATGCCAACTTCGCATTCTACATATTTTTTTACATGACGAGTTCGGAATTCTTCTTTTTTCATGTCCTGGTCTTTTACTCTTTTGCACATGCTTTTCAGCTTGACCGGGGCAGAAAAAACAACGTTCAGCTCATGCCTGGCTCCTATCTTTTTCAATTTGTGGGATGCCTTGTGCACGTAAGGAACAACCACCGGTTTTTCCACCTTCTTCGTGCGGTCTGCGCTTTTCTTTCGCTTCAATTCTTGCAACATGCTCTCTCCTATGGAAACCCGCACGCTGTCCGGGTAACCACTTCCTTGTAGGCGCTGCACTTGCAGGTTGAAACTTTCACTGCATCTATGTGCGCATGATTTTTTGATTGCTTGGAGCATGCATGCGTTAGCGATCGCCCTCTTCACTAGTTTCGTGTGGGCAGAGTCAAAGCGAAGAATGCCTTTTTCGCCTCTAGTTCTGTACATGTAGCACATATGGCTCTCTTCTTGCCTTATGTTCAGGTCTAAGTATTGTAGGGTACTTTCGATGGGAACTTCATGGGTGAACTGCAGACCAGCGTGCGCCTCCGTAAACATCTTGACCACTCTTTCCACGGCGGATGCGTCTATTGGCTGGTTTACACACACGAGGTAGTCGTCGACATACCTGAAGCATCTCACGACGTTGGTCCCTTGAAACTGTTGATGAAGTGCTCTATCTCCTACCGCCAAGAACATGTCCGAGAGTGTAGGGGGCTAGACACGAACCTATGCAAATACCTTCGACTTGCTTTCAATAAATTCAGTTGATAGTTTGCGCTTGTCGTGTCCATTTCGTTCGTCCGTCCTCTAGCTTTGTTAGTCCCAGTTAACTGTAGCGCTATTTCCCCCCCCAAAATGCTCCTGTTTCATTTTTTTATGGCTGGAGAGTTCTCGATGTGTACCCATAGTGGACTATCCATGTTAAAAAGCAGCGCAAAAAGACGAAAACGCAAGATGAAGGAGGACACAGGACAAGCGCTGTCCTGTGTCCTCCATCTTGTGTTTTCGTCTTTTCGCGCTGCTTTTTAACATGAAGTTCAACACACTCGCCCAGTTTTGTACGCTGTTAAGACTATCCATTTCGGCCGCAGCTGATTGGCTGGAGTTTGGCGCTGATCTTGCCCCCTGTTTCCGGTTCTTCTTCCGCAACGTCTATTTGATGTCACGAAGCTTTCACAACTCTCGACACTAATTGAGCAACGTAATGCGTTTCAACGCAACGAACGCAGCCCCCCAGACATCCACTCTTGGGCGTACATCTCGGAGGCCGTGCACAAATTCTGATCGCGTAGACAGAGACAGATGCAAGGAAAGGCAGGTAGCTTAACCAGACGCACGTCCGGTTTGCCACCCTACAGTGGGGGAAGGGATTAAGGTGCCTAAGCCATCGAATTAGGTTTAACCCTTTCGCGACGGAAAAAAAAAACTTGCAAAAATCACCGAAAATTTTTTTTTCGCTCACTTTGTAGAGCTTTTTTTTTTTCGGAATCAAATGGTACCATTATTTTAATGAAATAGCGTTTTTTTATTTTTTCTAGCGTACAAAGATACCGCATGCGCGGTATCAGAGGCGGCATTGCAATGAACCGTGAGACACGGGAGAAGGAGGAAGAATAAACTCTATTGAAAAAAACATGGAGAAGTGGGACCATCTTGCATCGAAAAACACAGCTACAGCGGATACAGGCGTCATTAGTTCCGCGTGGAACCAATTTTTGTTGAGGACGAGTATAGTGGTCATCGGTCGTACTGTTAGGAGATCTCATGACCACTCTACTCGTCAACGGTCGCGAAAGGGTTAATGCGGCCGCCCGTCTAATGCACCTGTGAAGATGGGTACGCATTCTCTGCATCGTTCTCAGACATCTGGGACGCACTCATATGCAAGTTCAGACTTTACAAGTTCCTGTTTCTGTAAATTTCGCCCACTTTCTTCTTACGCTGGGAATGTGCTGGCGGGTACGGTCCATCGACGTGGTCAAGAGCAAACATCCCGGCTCACCGCTTTTTCGAGTAAGCGAATGCGCTCGGCCGGAATGGACTGTTTGACATCTTCTTTAGATAGACGCATCGAGAATAGCTCCCCGGAAGTTCTACTTTTCTCTCTTCCAGAAGTCTCAATAGTACTGCCTGACCTCAACGCTGCGGCATCCTACAGCCTTGGGGTGACGACCCAACTCTCTAGATAGCATATTACAGCGAAAGCTGTATATGACTTGGAGAAACGAAAAACCGCTCGGCATCTGTGTCACGAGCCGTCTCCATTGGCTGTGCTATCAGTTACGTCGTTCTGAGCGTCGTACCCAAGCTCGCGCGCCATTGGCTGGGCCGTGAGTGACGTCGTCCATCCCGTCGCAGCCGTGGCGCCGAGCCGAGCACGCGCGCATCAGTTTCGACTGGGAGCTCCGATGGGTAAGCCGCGGATACTACGAACTCCCGAACAGCGGACAACTTTAGAAGAGCGCCGAGTGGAAACGTGAGAGAGCTCGCATTCGCCGGGCCGGTGCTGCAGTCCGGGCACAATAACAGGCCCGCGAGGCCGAGTGCCGGCAGCAACTGCGTACCGGCAGCCTTCCAAGCCGCGCTAAATCGCGAACGGGAATGCAAGCGCCGGTGACGGGCGGATCCTGCAAACCACGCCGCCGAGTTAGCTCGCGATGTCGAACGCTTGCAACCACAGCGCGCCCAAGAAGCGGCGTTGCGGGCAGGACAGCGTCGACGAGAGGATTGCAGGAGCGCGTTCGCCGGGGCGAGGAGGAGGAAGAAACTTTATTCAAAAAAAAAAAGATAATAATAAATAAATAAATGCAGGCAGTTTGGTCGGGCCCTCAGTCCAGGGCTCCGCTGGCACGAGCGGCTCGCTGGGCCTGGTCAAGCAGAGCTATTTGACTCTGCTTGTCCTCCTCAGCAAGCCATGCCTCCCACTGCCTGTGAAATATGTGTGGCTGCTTAGTGTGTGGGCTACGCCCGCTTTCGGCGACAGTTTCTCCAGCTTCGGCTGCGACGTCTGTGACCGCCTGTGGTTCGACCACAACCTGACAACGATAATTGTGGAAGGCTTCAGTGCAGCGTCGGGTTGAACTCACTGCTAAACACCGGGGCCGCACATTTCAGCTTCGCTGGTTAACCATTTGTACGGAGTGCTTGGGCGGTGATTTTTTTTGTGGAGTCTTGGGCCTACTACATAGTACATAGATAAATAAAATAGAAAAGTAATATATATTGATGGGTTAATGCACCTTTTTTCTTACATTTTGAATCAAGTAAGTCGATAAATAAATAGAGAATTAAAGGCAATGAAAAGCTTAGAATAACCGATAGCTGAGCTAGGTGGTAGATATTCATGTTAAAACGACACGAGGTGAAAACAGGCACACACAAGAGTGAACTCAAGAGAGTGACCAGTTATCTCTCACGTAGAACATGATGCGCAACTGACGTAGATATCGTCTCTTGCCTGGGAATGCGCAGACACAAATTTTAAGTGCGGAGCTGTTTAGGGGCCCCGGCTGTCGTATGCTGTCGTCGCTTGGCGTAACACAGACAAATTCACGTATAAAAATAGAAAAAAAAGGGGGAAGTAAGCAAACAATAGAAAGAAAGGCAAAGAAAGGAAATAAATGGGAAGGAAGAAAGAGCAAGAAAGAAAGAAATATATGAAAAAAACAGCAAGAAATCAATAAAAATAGAGAGAAAAAGACAAAAAACAGAAACGGAAAAAGAAAGAAAGGGAGGAGGAAAGAAAGAGAAAACCGAAGAGGAACAAAGAAGGCTGCCCAGCTCCGCACTTCCTTCAGTTTTGGCACCTCAAGTGCCTCAAGTGCAGAGCTGAAGTGCCAACCATTTTTTTTTACTGCCTTCTTTGCCGCCGCTCTACGATTTTTCAGTTAGCGGCCTTTGCGGTGTCTTGACTACTCTCTTTTGTCCGTGTTTGCACGCCCTGTCTTTTTAAGGTCACCAAAACAGCCAGGGTTACCGTTGGGTATAATTGCAAAAGAGCCAGAATTCAAGCTAAAAGTAGCCAAAGTAGTCATTCTATATAATTTATCGCCAAATTTGTAGCCAGTAAGAAGAAAAATGGTATTATGGCTAGAGTTTTCATTATTATACAGCAAATACTATTTTGAATATGTAAAAACATAGAGTTAAGACCACAATTTCTTGCCCTTCCTTGGTCTTCAAGCCACAGGTGAGTTGTAAAAAAGAGTATTTATTTGTTTATTTATTTAGCCTCAAGCCCAAGAGTATTAGAGAGCATAGTGGATAATAGCTGAAGAAAAACGTGACAGAATACAGTGAGCAAAAATAACAATGAACAGACTTTCCAACAGACTAGTACTCGTGCAATGGCAGTTACTGCTTCGCGAAAACGATGATTATCACTGCTTCACCGGCAAGGAAGGTTATTCCACTGGTTTGCTGCGCGCAGTACAAAAGCTTCGTGTTTCGCAGAATGGAATACCGACCTCATAGCGATAACCAAAGCGATCACACATAATGCGGTGATAAAATAAATGTGTCGCGAAAAACGCTACGGTGATATTTTCTATGAAATAATTTCAAGAGCCAAAAATTTCGATGGGCTGTTAGAGACGAAGGGCAAAGGCTGGATTTCGTGGCCGTTATGCTGTCAGTGCGATTGCAGTTAGAAAGAACATTACATTCTTCCCGTTTATATTACATAAGATATCACCACATAAATACTCCTTACAAGTGACGAGGTTCTAATGCGACGCTATTCAATATGCAAATAGGTGGGCTGTTTGTGTTTCGGGCGACACAAATAACTTCGCATTTTTAGACATTTAGTTCTATAAACCACATTTTCCACCAGGCGGCGCAGCAACTATAATAATAATAATAATAATAATAATAATAATAATAATACTAATAATAATATGTGGGGTTGTACGTCCCAAAAGCGCAGCAACTTTATCGGGGTGAATGGTTAGCATAAATTGAGTGCGCCTGCATATAGCTTATGCAGGATAGAGTTCTTTGCAGAGACGGAACGATTTTGGGGCATTCAAGTCAAGAAGTTAGCTAAACGTTGAAAAAGCTTTTCTTACAGCCGGAGACTGAAATCGATTAGTATACTTACCATAGTTTCAGACCAGCTTCACTCAGGTGCAGATTTTTGTTTTTGGTTAAGTTCGCGCGAGAACACATGCTATCCTATCAGCATTAGAAACTGACGTCTGAATATATAGCGGGCAGTGTGAGCAGCGTGCTAGCCATGCGTTTGCCAAAATACGCGCAACTTGGTCACTCCATCTTGGTAATCGCGCCTTGCGTTGAGTAGTGGTACCTCAATGCGCAGTAGCCTGCGGCTGAGGCGTATACATGCGTGCGCATTGGCTGGAGGGACCGAAAAGGTTGAAACTAGTGAGTGATCTTTAGTCTTGCTTGTTCGTTTATATTCAAATAATAAGAATATTGACTACTAAGTGAGCCAAAAAGGAAGTTCAATGTAACCAAAAAGCAGCCATCGTGCCAACCTGAAATTTTCATAGCCAGACGGGATCCTGAAGTAGCCGATTTGTCACAAAGTAGCCACCAACGGCAACCCTGAAAACAGCCTATGAAGGTAGGAAATCGTGTGCGTTATTCTCTCGGCGTTTCTTTATTTTTTCATTTCTTTTTTGGCTTTTTTTTTGTGTGGTCTTCGTGACGCAAGAGCGGTGATTCACGTGAAATGATTAGGGCACACACTCGATTGGCCCATATACGAGAGATATTAGTTGTGCATTGTCTCCTACCCTGCTTCGCCATGTATTCGCCCACCCGTTCTTCCTCACGTCGCATGATAATCGTGCGCGATGAACTGATTTCGATCCATTTCTTGAGTTCCCGATTGCGCAAGCAGAAATAACACAGTGTAGCCCACAAGCTCGAAATCCTGAGAGGCTCAACGCTTAGCGCTCACATTCTATGCGTGCCTTATGAAGAAATAAGTGTCGAGGAGATATCGCCTGAAAGAATAGCAGTGAAGGCGAGAACGAAACCAAGGTAAGAGGCACCGGATTATTTGATTCTTCCAACAAACTAACTCTCAACAGTGAAGACGATGCAGCTTTCCAGAAAAAAGGCCAGCCCGCTTCCACGTTTTTTTTTGTATTTCCTTATTGCGATAACAATTATATGGACAGTTTTTACAGGTTTTCATCGGCACCGTTATGTTCCGTACAAAGTTCAAATCGATAAGTTTTTACGCGCATCATATGCTGTACCCGTGAATAAAACCTAGCGAGTCCTAGCTAGGAACACGGCCATCGAATGCTCCTCAACCAGAAAGGAAGCCCTGTCCGTCTTTTCCTGGTTGAAGGAGTATGAAAGGACGCCGGGGTAGCGGGGCCTTCATGGCCCGAGCCGCCACTGCGAACTTTGATTATACGGGCGCGGTCGCGAGTGCTGGTGCACGCGCTATTTCGGCAGGCATCAGCAAACGGCTCGTATCCCCTTCTACACACTATGATCTCACCGCTTCATGCTGTGACCACTGATGCGACAAACTAACCAACTACACGAGAACCGCTTTTTTCCCTGCAGCGGCCGTATTCCCATACAACAGCGTTTTGCAGCTTCGCGAAATCTGATATAGAAGAGTTAGCTGCTAGCCTTATTTGGTTAGAACATTGACATGTTGCTACCGCATTGACTGCTTCAGCCTTTTGGGGAAGCATTGTTTTTTGAAAATTCAAGGGTCAAAATTCCATGTCCACGAAATCTTGAATCTTGAATGTTCGCCATATAGTCATGATATGCCATACGAATTTCGGTAGAAATCCCATTAACGATACGGCCAGGAGAACACAAAGTCGTAGGCGGCTAGATAGATAGATAGATGATAGATAGATAGATGCGCTCAAATTCGCCGAAGTTCGCTAAGAAATGCTTCGCATTTAAAAAATTGAAGGACACTTTGTACATTCCAAAGTGTGTTCGGCGAAAGCGTGTGGCCATTCCACTGATTATGCCATGTCCTTTTTCTTTTACACTCTCAGTGGGATAACACACAAACCGAATGGGTGCGTGTTTTCTTCTTTAATTTTTTACCGCGAATCGCAGCGAGACGCGAGACTCATCTTCCTCCGTTCGCATGCGTTAGTATTTTCTCGCGCTTTGCGCATCTTAAATTGACGGACCCTTTGTAAATTGGAAAGTGTATTCCGTGAACGCCTGGGTTCATTGAGACGGCGTCGGTCAGAATGATTGCAAACTCTGGGCACAGCGACGCTACGCAAGCAAAGCGCGAGCGCTATAGAGTCCGACGCGACCGGCGTCCGTCTGCGCATCCCGGCGGCCACCTGGCTCCGTGCCAGAGCTTGCATGGACGGACGGACGACGGACGGACGTCGGACGGACACCGGACGGACGTGAGCATGAGACATTAAAGACTTTCGCCTTGAAGATTACACCATCTCCCACTAAAGCGAACCATGTGTAGATGCGAAGCAGCGGGCGCTAACGCTTACACTGGCGGCGGCGTTGACGCGGCGCTCATCGCAGCGTTGCACAGGAGAGAAACCTGGGGGGCACAAAGCACGCAGTGATGGACCGGTGTTTCCTACTGGACATCCCAATCGCAGCTAATGGGCAATGAGAGACAGAAGACTCGGACTGCACACAGAAACCCGCAGTCCGCTTTTAGTTAACGCGCACGCTGCGAATTTTTTATCGTTCGACAACGCACGGGAGAAATCTCCCACCGGCACTACCTTGCAGGTCAAGATCCATTGCCATATATACGGGGTGGCGAGTGAACGGTTGTGCAGCGCGAGCAGTCGTTTTTTTCAATCAAGAAACTCGCTAGCAGACGCTGCCTGCGTCGGCGTCGCGAGGCGAGAGGGGGGGGAGCGTAGGAGAGGAGAGAGAGAGGGGGAGACGCGCATGCGCATTGGGAGTGTGGACGCCGCGGGCAGGGATGCCTAGAGGAGAGAGGGGGAGAGAGGGAGGGGACGTGCATGCGCAGTGAGGGTGTGGCCTCCGCGGGGAGGGATGCCTACAGGAGAAAGAGGTGTAGAGGAGGTGTTTATTTTTTTAAAGGTTTTCCGCATGCGCAGAAAGGGTGGTCACGCGGCACACAGCCGCTAGCAGCCGTAAAATGGGACGCGCCGGCCATCTTACGCCAACGCGCTGAGGTGTCGCGAGCGGCTAGAAGAGGAGAGGTTCAGGAGAGGAAAAAACCCTAAATGGGAGCAAGTCAACGTCTACTATGGAATGGGGAGAGGGAAATAAACATGGGAAGAGGAGATGAGAAGAAGGGAGAGTGGCGTCCATGGTCGAGGACGCGGCGGTTGGCTTCTAGAGCCGTTTGTCCATTCCAGTGTCCTCAAGGAAGGGAACCTCGTTGAAGACATGGGTGTGGCAGTGGACAAGAATTAGGAGATCCCTCTGTGCAGCCGCGGGAAGGTGACGGACGAATGCGAAACAATAGAGTACTGTCAGGGGAAAGGAGAGTGTAGATCAAAAGTACAAAAAATGTGATGTGCACGTGGGTTGGGTTTTGTTTGTTGATGCGTGCCCAATGAAGAGCGTTGGACCACTAAAATTTTTCAAGTTGATTCATTACGAGCCGCGAAACCATTATGCGAGGAGGCGTTATGCGCACGCAAGGTCACGTGCGCATGACGTGCCTGAGCCAGGTCGTGCACGCGAGCGGTGTTGTGTCGTTTCGGCGTTCTCTGTAGTGTACTGCCTATTTCTTTGGGATGGATCTTTCAGTGCGCGCACGTTTGGAGAGGCTGACGGATCACGTATCCTTACCACGACACACCGCGTCGCACAGCTGGAACTGTTGTTAGGGACAATGCACCAAAATCGCGTCAAGCGTTGTTAGGGCTGGTGCCGACGCGACGCGGGAACGGCGAAAACACGAACGCATACGAAATGGAGGCAGATTAGTCTCACATCTCGCTGCGATTCGAAATAAGAAATAAAAAAGCCGGCAGATCCCACGCACTGTGGGAATCGATGTAATGCGAAGCAGCCAGGAAGGACCAAATCATGCTTTACATAATTTGCATGTCATGTTTTACATGTTAGGACCTGTCATTTATGTTCGTGATACAGTCATGTCACTCAATACCAAATTTGGTGTATCTCAAGCTAACGAAACGGCCGCGAGCACGCCATGAGCGTGGCATGCAAGTCATGACGCACATGACAAGTCATGATTTCCATATTACCACTTGTCATTTATGTTCGTCATACAGTCACGTGACTCAATACCAAGTTTGGTGTATATCAAGCTAACGAAACGGCCGCGAGCACGCCATGAGCGTGGCATGCAAGTCATGTCCCTCATGACATGTCATGACTTCCATATTGCTACTTGTCATTTATGTTCGTCATACAGTGACGTCACTCAATCCCAAATTTGGTGTATATCAAGCTAACGAAATGGCCGCGAGCGCGCCATGAGCGTGGCATGCAAGTCATGTCGCTCATGACACGTCATGATTTCCATATTGCCACTTGTCATTTATGTTCCTCATACAGTCACGTCACTCAATACCAAATTTGGTGTATATCAAGCTAACGAAACGGCCGCGAGCACGCCATGAGCGTGGCATGCAAGTCATGTGCCTCATGACATATCATGATTTCCATATTGCCACTTGTCATTTATGTTCGTCATACAGTGACGTCACTCAATCCCAAATTTGGTGAATATCAAGCTAACGAAATGGCCGCGAGCGCGCCATGAGCGTGGCATGCAAGTCACGTCGCTCATGACATGTCATGATTTCCATATTGCCACTTGTCATTTATGTTCCTCATACAGTCATGTCACTCAATACCAAATTTAGTGTATCTCAAGCTAACGAAACGGCCGCGAGCACGCCATGAGCGTGGCATGCAAGTCATGTCCCTCATGACAATTGTGTCATGATTTCCATATTACCACTTGTCATTTATGTTCGTCATACAGTCATGTCACTCAATACCAAATTTGGTGTATCTCAAGCTAACGAAACGGCCGCGAGCACGCCATGAGCGTGGCATGCAGGTCATGACGCACATGACAAGTCATGATTTCCATATTACCACTTGTCATTTATGTTCGTCATACAGTCATGTCACTCAATACCAAATTTGGTGTATCTCAAGTTAACGAAACGGCCGCGAGTGCGCCATGAGCGTGGCATGCAAGTCATGTCGCTCATGACATGTCATGATTTCCATATTGCCACTTGTCATTTATGTTCCTCATGCAGTCATGTCACTGAATACCAAATTTGGTGTATATCAAGCTAACGAAACGGCCGCGAGCTCGCCATGAGCGTGGCATGTAAATCAAATCATGTTGTTCATGACATGCACGTCCTTATTTGCATATTACCATCTGCCATTTATGTTCGTCATACAGTCACGTCACTGAATCCCAAATTTGGTGTATATCAAGCTAACGAAACGGCCGCGAACGCCCCATGAGCGTGGCATGTAAATCATACTTTTCATGACAATTTAGTCATGATTTTCATGATATGACCAGCCATTTATGTTCGTCATACGGTCATGTTATGCCATACCAAATTTGGTATAAATCCCATTAACGATACGGCCAGGAGAGCACAAAGTCGTAGGCGGCTAGATAGATAGATAGATAGATAGATAGATAGATAGATAGATAGATAGATAGATAGATAGATAGATAGATAGATAGATAGATAGATAGTCAGATACGCTCAAACTCGCCGAAGTTCGCTAAGAAATGCTTCGCATTTAAAATAAAAATGCAAACACATTCCGCTTGTCTGTTATTATTTCTCTCAACTTTCATTCTTCTATTTAAGCAACATATTACAGAAATTACACATGTCGCTTCGAATAATTCTCGCAGAGTCACGTGCTACTGCGAGCGACGTCAGAGCACCAATGTCTACGTAGAAGAACGACGTTAGAGCTCAGATAACTACGCAGGAGCATTCCTCGTTGTACGTCAACCCCTCCATCTCGGGTCGCGCGCCTGTGGCAAGGGCAAGCGGTGTTCATTTTGAAATTTCACATTTTTCCACGGCGCGTAACGCCCAGTTCATGCAAAACACTTGTCAATTCAAAACGCTCATACCTGATGAGGGGCCCTTCGTCGACAGGGTAGCAATTGACTCTTCGCGATTAGACCCGTCCAATACGAGGCATCACTCCCTTCTGGTTTTTTAGCGGTCTAACTACCTGTTCCTCTGCATGTCGAAAATAAAGAGATCCACGACTGTGTCGATTCCACGGTGGACACTTTACTCACCATGATAGAGAATAAAAGGAGAGACCGTGTTCAACGAACCGTGCGGCAAAAAGGACAATTGCGTGGCTATGTTCAACTGTTGGCGCCTTTGTGTCCTCGTGAACAATAACATTTCTTGCTTTTCTGTCGTAAATACAGGTCGCGTACGTCTTTGTTTGAAATATTTTGAATTTATGTAAAAATTTATTGTGCCTATATTTACGATTTTGGAAGCCTAAAACAGTGTTTTGCCTGCCTATTTTTCGCGCCTAAAACGCGCTTTTTTGAGTGCCTAAAAATCCGGCCTCTAGTGATAACACACAAACCGAATGGGTGCGTGTTTTCTTCTTTAATTTTTTACCGCGAATCGCAGCGAGACGCGAGACTCATCTTCCTCCGTTCGCATGCGTTTGCATATTCTCGTGCTTTGCGCATCGTGCAAACGCCATCCGCGTTCCAGCTCTTAAAGTGACGGACACTTTGTCAATTGGAAAGTGTATTCCGTGAACGCCTGGGTCCACTGAGACGGCGTCGGTCAGAATGATTGCAAACTCTGGGCACAGCGACGCTACGCAAGCAAAGCGCGAGCGCTATAGAGTCCGATGCCACCGACGTCCGTCTGCGCATCCCGGCGGCCTCCTGGCTCCCTGCCAGAGCTCGGATGGACGTACGGACGGACGGACGGACGGATGGACGGACAGACGGATGGATGGACGGACGGACGAACATATAGACAGACGGACGGACGGACGTCGGACGGACACCGGACGGACGTGAGCATGAGACATTAAAGGCTTTCGCCTTAAAGGGACCGACAACTGATTTTTCTCGGCCCATTTTTTTTACGGCGCGACAGAAAGCTCACTCTTCGTAGTGTTTGTAGCTGCAGTAGTTAATCCCAAAAGCACGTAGTTATTTTACAAGCAGTATTTTTCGATCTGAAAGGCTGTAAACACACATGTACCTTTCCTCCAGCAACGCTGAGAATTGATAGCGATGCCGCCAGCCCTTCTCGTGATTTGTGAAAGCTGTCGTCGTTCTGCTTTCGCAGGAGTTCCTGTAACTGTGCTTAACCACCTTTATTTTGAACTTTTGAACTATTTTTGAAAATAACAAGCTGCTACAATGAGATGATGTGGCATTATATACCTTCCCTGTATTTATACCGCGTTGTGTGCGCCTGCGCCCAAGGTTGCCTGCGCCTGTGTCATGGGTGGCTTGTCCCGGCGTCGTACTCTCTCGATGCACGAGCCATGCCAAGTCACCGAAAACGTCACTATGCATTATGCACGGCCGCGCCGAGTAGCAGTGCGCGTCATTTCTGAGACGAAGGGTTGGTAGAAAAATTATGTCGCTCAAAAATCTTAGCGACCTGCAAACTGCATGCATGGTTGCATGAGCACGCTGAAAAGTTGCTCAAGACGCGCTGACGAGCATGGTACAATACGTCATGCGAAGGCAGCGCCGCTTTAATGCATGCTACTAACGCAGGCTTATGTGTACATTTTTATGTAGTAATATCTTTTAATATAAAGAAACGAACAATATTTCAGTACCAACAAAAAGATTCTCAATCGTCTGCAGCAATCAACGGTCACGCGACAGGGTACATCGATTCGTTGATGTATTTGCCACCAGATGGGCCAAAGGTCATTTTTCGCGTCTTTTGATGAAGAAATAAAAATATAAATCCACCTCTCACGAAAAAAACAGGGTTGGTTTGAGTCAGCGCGACGCACAATCTTTCCCTCAGTGGAGTCATCTCAGTTCATGTTCTGGGCAGTTGTCGGTCCCTTTAAAGATTACACGATATCCCGCTAAAGAAAACCGTGTGTAGATGCGAAGCAGCGGGCGCTAACGCTTACACTGGCGGCGGCGTTGACGCTGGCGCTCATCGCAGCGTTGCACAGGAGAGAAACCTGGCAAAGCACGCAGTGATCGACCGGTGTTTCCTGCTGGAACATCCCAATCGCTGCTAATGGGCAATGAGAGACAGAAGACTCGGACTGGACACAGAGACCCGCAGTCCGCTTTTAGTTAACGCGCACGCTGCGGATTTTTAAATGCGAAGCACTTCTTCGCGAACTTCGGCGACTTTGAGCGTATCTATCTATCTATCTATCTATCTATCTATCTATCTATCTATCTATCTATCTATCTATCTATCTATCTATCTATCTATCTATCTATCTATCTATCTATCTATCTATCAATCATCAAGCCGCCTACGAATTTGTGCTCTCCTGGCCGTATCGTTAATGGGATTTATACCAAATTTGGTATGGCATAACTTGACTGTATGAAGAACATAAATGGCGGGTCATATCATGAAAATCATGACTAACTTGTCATGAAAAGTATGATTTACATGCCACGCTCATGGCGCGCTCTCGGCCGTTTCATTAGCTTGACATACACCAAATTTGGTATTGAGTGACATGACTGTATGACGAACATAAATGACAAGTCGTAATATGGAAATCATGACTTGTCATGTGCGACATGACTTGCATGCCACGCTCATGGCGCGCTCGCGGCCGTTTCGTTAGCTTGATATACACCAAATTTGGTATTGAGTGACACTGTATGACGAACGTAAATGACAAGTGGTAATATGGAAATCATGACATGTCATGAGCGACATGACTTGCATTCCACGCTCATGGCGCGCTCGCGGCCGTTTCGTTAGCTTGATATACACCAAATTTGGTATTTAGTGACATGACTCTATGACGAACATAAATGACAAGTGGTAATATGGAAATCATGACTTGTCATGTGCGACATGACTTGCAGGCCACGCTCATGGCGTGCTCGCGGCCGTTTCGTTAGCTTGATATACACCAAATTTGGTATATGGCGACGTGACTGTATGACGAACATAAATGACAAGCCGTAATATGGAAATCATGACATGTCATGAGCGACATGACTTGCATTCCACGCTCATGGCGCGCTCGCGGCCGTTCCGTTAGCATGATATACACCAAATTTGGTAATGAGTGACATTACTCTATGAGGAACATAAGTGGCAGGTGGTAACATGAAAATCTTGGCATGCATGTCATCTACAATGCCATTTACATGCCACGCTCATGGTGCGCTTGCGTCCAGTTCGCTAGCTTGACATACACCAAAATTGGCATATCGCGACGTGACTGTAGGACGAACACAAATGACAGGTCGTAACATGTAAAACATGACATGCAAATTATGTAAAGCATGATTTGCTCCTTCCTGGCTGCTTCGCATTCCATCGATTCCCACAGTGCGTGGGATCTGCCGGCTTTTTTATCGTTCGACAACGCACAGGAGAAATATCCCACCGGCACCACCTTGCAGGTCAAGATCCATTGCCATATATACGGGTTGGCGAGTGAACGATTGTGCGGCGCGAGCAGTCGGTTTTTTCAACCAAGAAACTCGCTAGCAGACGCTGCCTGCGTCGGCGTCGCGAGGTGAGAGAGGGGGGAGCGTAGGAGAGGGGAAGACGCGCATGCGCAGTGGGGGTGTGGACGCCGCGGAGAGGGATACCTAGAGGAGAGAGGGGGGAGAGAGGGAGGGGACGTGCATGCGCAGTGAGGGTGTGGCCTCCGCGGGGGAGGGATGCCTACAGGAGAGAGAGGTGGAGAGGAGGTATTTATTTTTTTAATGGGTTGGCGCATGCGCAGTGGGGGGTGTGGACGGACACCGGACGGACGGACGGACACCGCACGGACGTGAGCATGAGACATTAAAGGCTTTCGCCTTTAAAAAAATGCCCCCCACCTCCCCGAAGGGAATCGTGAGGAAATGCATTTCGCGCGCGCTTCACTCCATTTATATATGGTGGTTGTGGTTCGAAGAAGGAAAAAGGCGCCTAATTTCTGCAGGCCGGTCGGAAGCACGGCGCAGCGCCTGTTCTTTTTTTTGCTTTGTCTTCTTTTTTTTACTTTTTTTTTTCTTTTTTTCTTTTTACTTCTTTTTACTTTCTTTTGCTTTTTCTTTTTTTTTTCACTTCTTTTTTTTCTGTTTTTCTTTATATATATATATATATATATATATATATATATATATATATATATATATATATATATATATATATATATATATATATATACACGTGCGAGCGAGCGGACCGGAGAGTGGGGCGCAGGGAGGAGAGAGAGCGAACGGCGAGAGAAGGAGCGGCGAAGCACTGCACCTACCCTCTCCTACACTCTCTCCACACACGCGGGAGCTCCGCCGAGCTCCCGCGATGCGAGCGCCCTCACACACCAGAGCGCGCTCCTCCTCTCCACTCACTCTCCGCTACTCCGCCCACACCACCTGCTCCGGTTGCTAGGGCCGAGGATAAGCGCGCGCCCGCAGCTGTTGCTATGGGAGAGGGAGTGAGAGCGGAGAGATGCGGACACTGATGGACGCCTTACATAGCCCGACTGAGAAATGCTTTCACATTTAAAATTGGCCGCGTATCTGCGTGCTTCGCTGCAAATGTCGTCGAAAGACGATAGTCTTGTGCCGGCCGTACTACTATGTTTTGCCATGCCTCAGACAGCGGCAACTCTACGTTGAATTGGTCGCATCTGGCTGGCATTGATAAAATAGAGGAGGCGCCGCGCGAGATATGGACGCCATTGAAAAACATGAGCTTGTGCTGAACTAAGGGCATTACACCGTGACCAAGGGCCACTACCAGAGGCAGCACCTTATCGTCGGCAGAGGGCTTTTTCGTGCAAAGCGTCAAAGTTCGTGCACAGCGTCGCATTTTCAGCGCAGCCTAAAAAACACTAGGGTCTTTAGAATTGCGTGCCTATGTATTTTCTAATAAAAGAACACACGACGTGACACTTACATATTAATGTTGCGCCTCAGGTACGCGTAGTATTTGCTTTTTTGATCGAATATGTTCACAAGTATGAACGCAAACACCAGTTCAAGATGGCTGGGCGTTCAGAAAGTGGTTAAACTTTGGCCGAGTAGTTGAATCGGGTTACGGACAGACAGACAGCCAGACCAAAATTGTTGCGTTAAAGTATCCCAAGAAAGAGTATCGTCTTTAAAACGGAAGATGAGCTTGTACTTCTCTTGTCTCATATCCATAGAACCGCAGAAGCATTGTAGAAAGACACTACACGCAGTTATGTTGATATACGTTTATTTAAAGAGTCGTGGTAATTGCAGATAGAGGCATTTGCCTTCATATGTATGGCAATACGTTAGGCCTACAGAATTGCAGCTCTAGCAGTGCTTCTTGCAGTTGAATTCCAGCATTCCATGGTAAGTCCACTTAATTCGCACGTGTTCTTATTGCACCAACCAACGGGACACATATATCCCACATTAGGTTGCATTCTTTCAGCAGCCTGAATTGTAATGTTCTAAAAAATGAAAGAACAAATAACTGCTTAAGCACATGCCCATAAACACCAGCTGCCGTTACAATGCCTGCGTTCCAAATGCCTCATTCAATTATTGCAAGTTCATGGTTGGAGAAATTAAGTGTGCAGTGTGATTAAGATCTGCAATGTACTTATCAAATGCAAGGATCACAGTCCCCAAGAAAAAAATACAGTACAAGGCTATCTGTCACGCGCTTAGCGAGAAATAGTGATTATTAGGGGCGAAGCTCGTGAGGACTTAGCCTTGTCTTCCGCTGTGGTTATGGTATATAACCGTTGCTATAGTCGGAACATATGTGAGACACAAAGAAAAAAGGTTTCACAATACACTTCAACGTAGACATACGCTAATTATAAGGTAAGAGTTCGCTGTTCCCGGCGAAAATAACCTATCCAGAAGAGTGTTGATGAGCTGATCTCTACAAATGCGCCTAGATGTTGAGGCTACTCAAGAAAACCTGTAACGCAAAGACACACGTCGAGCATTGTATGTCCCAACAAATTACCCATATTAAAATGGTATCTTGCCACCGGTAAGATAGCGGTTTCTTCGATTCACTTTCGAGGCATATCCTTCACTCCTGAAATTTCCTAAATCCTCCTTGAATTGCCTAAGACGACTGGAAAGCGAAATAAATTTATATTTCTAGATACACTTTGTCACTCAATTTACATTATATGGGGCAAGGCTCGGGTAACGTACGGTTACTCACCGATGCGATACCCAGAGCTTCGCCCTATCGTCATGATTCACTCCGTGGAGATGGGTGGATTTTATTACTAATACCGGAAAGCTTTAGTTAAAAAATCCAGTCAATCAAGCAGCAATGTTCCCGGGTTCATGAGGGTATACTAGCGCATCTGTACTAGCGGAAAATAGAATTTATTCTATCCAGCTACCACTGCAGTTTGGAGAATGTGAGCCTATCGCTTGTCAATTGCGTCTTTCAGTTGGGATGTTTCCACTTCCAGTTTTCATAAGTCACCTGATTCATTCATTGATATAATATTTTAGTTAAGATCTGCTGTCTAAATCATTCGGCAAGACAACCTGTTGATACTGGGTGACTTCAATCTGGAGTGATCAGGACTGGCAAATCTCGACTGACGGTGGCTTTTGAAGAAAAAAAAATATGGACACTGGTAATTTGTTCGGATTATCCCAAATGGTGCGTAAACCAATAAGAGACGATCATGCACTAGATTTGATGTTAGGAAGCCAACTTCGCAATTTATATCAAATCGGTCCCTGGCAATAGAGACTACAATGCTGTTGCATCTGAAATGTAACTCACGCGAGCAAATTGTGTTCCCAGTGTGCCGCGACGGGTGTATGACTATTCGAAAAATAGGTTTCATAGAATAAATAGAAGCTCCAATACATTTTTTCAAACAGAACTGGAGTGTACAAATACAGAATAAATATGAAATTGCATCACGAAATTACTGGACATACGGAAACGTTTTATATAATCCAGATTGCTGATTGAAAGATTAGGTAGAGGTAAGCCTCCGTTTTCGAAAGCACTGGGCAGTCTTACATAGAAAATACAAATACTTACGAAAATTTTCTTCGTGTTCTATTTAAGAGTAACTCAAAAAATCTAGCGCAAGTTACGACAGAAACCTATTGAAAATCCTTGGTGGATGCTGGAATCGTTGCTGGATATGGTGTAAACAGCAGTGGATGTGGTGCAAATAATAGCGGATAAGATGGAAGATGTGGTGGTCATAATGGCTGATGATGGCGAGAGTGGAAAAAATGGTGGCTGATGGTGGTGGTGGTGGTGGCGAGCCAGTGATGGTGGCAGTGGAAAATGCTGGTTGATGGTGGTGATGCAAAATAGGTTTTGGTGGATGGCTTGGTGAACAAGCTGGATGACGGTGGCATAGCGGAATCATGGTGGATGATGGTGGCATGGAAATGCACGTGGCACAGTACGTGAAATCTCTGTTATATTCAACGTTTCCCTCTCGAATGTGTAGACAAATGTGTTTGCAGTCCTATCATTCAAACAAATGTGTTTGAAGTCCGATCATCAAATAAGCCAACGCCGATCATTACGTGAATGTTTACATTTTTATGACGTACTTATATCAGTTTAACAACCGTGATGTGGTGCTGTATTGTGGTGTTTACGTGTCTAGAGGTGTCGGTGTGAACAGCGACGGTAAATGTGTTACGTAGCCGCGCAATTATTGAAGTAAATGAGACTTCAAAATTCAACGGTTTGACCAGAAAACAGCCGCCTCTTGGTATCGCCACGCTAGAAACGCAACTCTAAAAATTCTTGCACACTCATTACCTCAGCTGCACTTTAAAGTAACAGTGAAAATGCGTGCGAAGCTAAAATGCACAATCTTTTACCTTCGGCATGCGTCGAGATAAGCCGCGCCAAGTATGACTTCCACCATCCAATTCTACCACCATGATTTCCACCAACGTTTAGGCCTAGCGTACCGAGCGAGTCCCTCTACGTGTGATCGGCGCTTCTAGGTCTCAGGATACACGACTCCGACGAGTACGAACGCCTTTACAGTACAGCTGTGACATCGGTTAACCTAAATGAAGCATTTTTTTCTTGTGTAAGGCGTCCGCACAAGAAGCGATGAACATAGATGCGACGCGCTTCGAGCAAACGCCTCCGGTCACCGATAGGCGCGCTGGTCCCACTCGCCGGCACTTCTCTGGCTCGTATGCAAGAACACATATTTGTCAATTCGTACGCCTTACTGAACCAATATGATGACGTATATTTCCCGCGCACTGCATTCTTTTTTTTGGCCTAGCGGTAATGTAGTTGTACCTAACGATAGCTACACATATCAGTGCGCTGGCACGGCCACGCTCGTTGCGTGAAAAAACATCAGAGTATTCAATCAATTGTACGCGCGTACTTATTGAACGAACTTATAGTCGACACGAAGCCTCTGCACATGGTTCCCTTTCGAAATAACGAGAAACGGATATATTAATATAGTCAGTAACAGCCGGTTCATATGTAAATATATACTTTTTAGTTATGTTGTGAATTGTAAGAGAAATTTAGTGCTGTTGCCATTATCGACATGCCATTCGTTACTGGCAACTGTTTTCTTATGTTTAATAAGTATGTAAATTTTAGTACAAAGGGAAGATCGTGTCTGTCTCAAGTACGCGACATACAACGCCGAAGTTAAACGCGGTGTTAGTGTTGACTAGTCGTTCTGCGACCCTCTGAACAAGTTTCAGCGTGGCGTAGTGGTAAAGTACTTGGCTCAGGATCCGAAGGTGCTACGTTCGACTCCTCGTGACGGAAGGCTTTTTTTTCAAGCGTTTTTTATTTTGCCCTGATGCTTTATTGATTAGTTTCTGTGCAATTATTTAGGTATGGCAGCTAGGGACGATGGTCCTGACGGTTTAGAGCCGTTTTGCGCTCCGTTGGTTTCCAGCATCCATCACACTCCAACATCCATCATACGCCAGCTAACACCATATGCCACCGTATTCCAGCACCATGATCCACCATAATGATGGATGGTGGAATCCACCATTCCTATGGTGGACAGATTTTCAATAGGGAAATGAAGAAAGCAATTCGCGTAGCAAAGAATGCTTTTAGTCAGTTCATTCAATTTAGAATTAAGGAGTACCCTGAGCAAATTAGGTAGCCTGTCAAAAGATATGGCGAAGCGACATCCTACATTCTGTGAATCGGATAGAAAGATGGCGTCGCTTCCGGCGACAAATCTAATGCGCAATCTTTCAATCAGTATGTGATTTTCTGCTCTCTAATGAGATGTTGAAGCACAATTAGCGAGTGCGTACCGAGCGGGGCCGCATAGCCAGAGCAGTACACGCGTCTTTCGAGACCAGACGAGCACAGATGGCATTAAAATGTCGCTCCTAAAACTAAACGCTTTTTACAGTGGTTATGGTGCTCGGCTGGAAACCCAATGGTAACGACTTCCATCCAGGCGGCCATGGATGGAGGTGGAAATGCTAGATGCCTGTGCAATGTGCACGATTTAGTTGCACGTTTAAGAAGCCCACGTCGACAAAAATTTGCGTAGCCCTCCCCTATGGCATGCTTCACCATTATATCATGGTTTTGGCACGTAAAACAATAGCAATCATTATTGGAACTAAATGCTGGTAAAGGCGGAGGACCTGACGTGTAGACAAATTGCTTTTTTTTAATTTGTGCACGATTTATAGCTTGGTCTTTGCGAAAAAAGTGCCCCCCACCTCCCCGAAGGGAATCGTGAGGAAATGCGAATGCATTTCGCGCGCCCTTCACTCCGTTTATATATACGTGCGAGCGAGCGGACGGCAGTGTGGGGCGCAGGGAGGAGAGAGAGCGAATGGCGAGAGAAGGAGCGGCGAAGCATTGCACCTACCCTCTGCTACACTCTCCACACACGCGGGAGCTCCGCCGAGCTTCCGCGATGCGAGCGCCCTCACACACCAGAGCGCGCTCCTCCTCTCCACTCACTCTCCGCTACTCCGCCCGCACCACCTGTTCCGGTTGCTAGGGGCGAGGATAAGCGCGCGCGCCCGCAGCTGTTGCTATGGGAGAGGGAGTGAGAACGGAGAGATAAAAAAATTACACCATCTTCCGCTAAAGGGAACCATGTGTAGATGTGAAGCAGCGGGCGCTAACGCTTTTACCGGCGGCGGCGTTGACGCTGGCGCTCATCGCAGCGTTGCGCAGGAGAGAAAACTGGGGATGCGTAAAGCACGCAGCGATGGAGCGGTGTTTCCTACTGGAACATGCCAATCGCTGCTAATGTGCAATGAGAGACAGAAGACTGCGACTGGACACAGAGACTCGCAGTCCGCTTTTAGTTAACGCGCACGCTGCGAATTTTTATTCTTCAACAACGCACAGGAGAAATCTCCCACCGGCACCACCTTGGAGGTCAAGATCCATTGCCATATATACGGAGTGGCCAGTGAACGGTAGTGCAGCGCGAGCAGTCGGTTTTTTCAACCAAGAAACTCGCTAGCAGACGCTGCCTGTGTCGGCGTCGCGAGGCGAGAGAGGGGGGGGAGCGTAGGAGATGAGAGAGAGGGGGGCGCGCATGCGCAGTGGGAGTGTGGACGCTGCGGTCAGAGATGCCTAGAGAAGAGAGGGGGGCAGCGTAGGAGAGGAGAGAGAGGTGGGACGCGCATGCGCAAAGGGAGTGTAGACGCCGCGGGCAGGGATGCCTAGAGGCGAGAGGGGGGGAGCGTAGCAGGGGAGAGAGGAGGGGAGGCGCATGCGCAGTGAGGGTGTGGTTGCCGCGGGGAGGGATGCCTAGGGGAGAGAGGAGGTTTTTTTATTTTTATTTTTCTTAAAGGGTTTGCGCATGCGCAGTAAGGGTGGTCACGCCGCACACCACCACCACCGGATTAAGCTTCGCCATAAGATGCTTCACATCTAACACCTGCCGGCGCTTACCTCCTCAACCTATCCTCCTCCTCCTTTTCCTCCGCGGACAACGCTGGACAACGCCGGATGCCTGACATAGCCCGACTATGAAATGCATTCGCATTTAAAATTCCGAAAAAATATCTGGAGGAGCATGCCATGTCCAGTCATTGGAATGTGACTGTTGTTCCAGTGCATAAATCTGGTCAACGAAGTGAAGTGGCTATTTACCGTCCAATTCCTTTAACGTGTGCAGTCAATCGTATATTCAATTATTGATGCACATATAATGAGCATTTCCTTTTTCGCCGCTTTCAACAGGGTTTAAGAAATAATTTTTATTCTACAACCCAATGATAGAATTAACTGATGATATCACCTGTGCTCTGGACAAAAAAACTTCTATAAACTCTAAATTTTTGATTTCAGAAAGTTGTTTGATCCTGAGTCTCACTTTTTCTTCATGGAAACTATTCATTCGTACGAGATTAATACGAAAGTTGATTCTTAGATGTCCGAATGCTTAACTCAACGTAAGCGGTACGCAGTTATGAACAATTTTGAATCGTCAAGAAACTACAACACTTTTGGTGTCCCTTAAGACTTTGTTCTGGGTCCACTTTTTTTTTCTTTTATTCACACATGACGGGTGCGAACAAGTTGTGTCGCGTCTGAAGTTGTAAGCTATGTTTTTAAAAGTTCATGATTACCATTTTTCGGGTTTTTTCAGCGCGGATCTAACCATAGTGAGTGGTATCGCAAGTGGAATATGACATGTAGTCTAGATAAGACAGTTCTCATGTCATTCACCAAGAAAAGGAATCCGTGTTCATTAGAGTATACCTTACATAATGCTCCATTGTCACGAGTGTCTAATAATACATTGGAGTTTACTTTAAGCAGATTTAAGATAACATCTGCACTTTGATCACCTAATTACTAGTGCGGGCAAGTCATTAGCATTGCTACGGCACAATGCAAAAATATTTCGATATGACTACTAAGGAACTTCTGTTGAAGACATTCGTCATATCAATTCTAGAGTATACATGCGAGGTGCGGCACCCACCAATATTTTTTTAGAAAAAACGCATTGATAGAGCACAAAATTTCGCTGCAAGGGTCGGGATTATAAATTATATCTTTGCCGTTAGCGCTACTCTTGCATACACTGATCTTAAATGGAAGTCCAGAAAATCACAGGAAAACTGTGTTTTAAATATTTTTTTACATTGGAATCGACCAGGTGCAGCATATATGTGAGCTTTATTTTTTATCGATATTGAGCGACAATTCCAATAAAGCAAGTGAAATGTTTTAAAATGTGGCATTCGTCAGAATATACTGTTAAGTACGGAGCACTTGAGGGGACCAACTTGTCGGCCATGCATGCATCTCATGTGTCGTGATCATGCACATAGTAAAACACCTCATACAGGCAATGTTATGAGCCAAGTTAAAATGTTATGATCCTAGTTAACTACAGCTAGCAATGTTATGAGCCTAGTTAAAATGAGCAAATAAGGTATAACATATCATGATGAACAGAAATAACCAAGAGGTAGTCACAATAATGAACTACAAATTGCTAAAGACTTGTCGGAAACATCTGGCTGACAGCGGGAATGTGAAATAGAGGGCACCACCGGCTCGCCAAGCGAGCGAATGCCGCGCCTCCTGCGCTTCACTGGTGCTGCGTCGCCACAACTGCTGGGAGAACCAAGATGAAGGAACTCGCTGCAGATGACGCGTATCTCAACTACCATAGCAAGCTAGAAGTTGATGAAGCGACGCAGAAAAGTGGCGCACATGCTGCACGGCGAATTTGCGAATCTACCTAACCAGATTCTACTCGTGCCGAGAAAACCCTACATGCTTGCCTCAAACGTTGGCGACATCGACGCTTTGGTAAACGGAGCAGTGGCGATTCCACGCGCAGTGGGAACTCTGGCTGCCCGTGCTACGCATTTCAGGTTTCACACTAGTAGAGCTGTCATGTGTTTTTTTTTTCAAGGAAGAATGTGGGAGTAGAATACTTTGCTACCAGCTGTGCTTAATGAAATATCAAGCGATACGTTATATGCCTTGTTACATTACTGTGGTACTACCCATTACGTTTTCCTACATCAAACTATTAGTGTGTTGAATTATTTTATTGTTGTTACTACTTTCTATTCCTCATCGTTTATTTTTCATGCATAAATGCCCGTGTATTGTGTTCACCCTCGCCGCTGTGATGCCTCTTCTGGTGCGTTAAATATTGCGTCAATTAAATAAGCTCAATAAAGCCACCCAAAATGACACCGTATACCAAAACTGTATTCTATTATTGCGATTGATATTTGCCCGAAAGTGTAATGCATCTTCTGGTTGTTTGTGTTATATGTGCGCTTCAATGCGTGTTGTGCTGTATAAATTCAAGTAGTGTTTCGTAGAATATGTTATTGATCCCACAATCATTGCTCTTGTTGGTACAGCAGGGGTGCCGCCTTTTTCCCGCTGTTCTTTTATTTCTCTTCTCTGTCTCCGCCCTAAGTGCTGTTTACTAATTCTGCTATCAAAGCAACTTTAGCTAATGATGAAACAAGCGGAATATGCACGAAGACTCAGAAAGGACACAGGACGGAGCGCTTCGTCCTGTGTCCTTTCTGAGTCTTCGTGCATATTGCGCTTGTTTCATCATGAACTTATACCAACACGCCCAACTGGCAGTCAACTTTAGCTGTTCTTACATTTCCAATGATGAATACAGCACGTTTGGCTACAATATTAATTTTGTTAGAAGAATATAATATACATAATAGTAGAAAAGTTTACATTTGCAACGACCGTGGTGTTCTGCACAAACGTCTTCTCATGCTGGGAGGATAAGTAAATATCTGTTGACTAATTGCCACTTGAAGCCTCAGGTAAAACTGAATGATATATTGTGTAGGGTCGCGTGAATTGAGTTCCTATTAAAATTATGGCATCGGAGACCAAAACAGCTTTTGTAAAGCCCTTGTTCAAGAACGTTCCCTTGGGTCGAGCTTCATCGTACAAAGCAGTATAACTAAATAGAGTCGTTGTATACACAACGTATCGCCCATATGACTTTTGTGAATTGTCACGCCACAACATGCATGAAAATAAATGGGTGGGCACATGTTCAACCTACGCAGTACCAACACTCACGCGCAGCGGTATAACACCGGCACGATCGAATTTTACGACGGATGCTCAAGGTTATGACGCGCGCGTGGCGTAGCTTCTTTCCCCCTTGCGATCCCTCTATGTGCAGCTTCCAGCTCACTCGTTGAGACGTAAGATGAGAGGAAGAGCTTAAACAATGGGGAAAGTCCCAGTAACTCCGCTTGTACTTGAACGATCCGAAAAGAATTCTAAGGATAAATTCGTGAAAAATGCAAAACTTATTTCTGTGGATAATTACTTGAGAAAGTGGTTCAAGACACTTTCATATTGTAAAAATGTACCCGCGTACCTTGAGAAATTCTGCAATGTGCCTCTGAGATCCATAAGCCCGTAAAAGAAACTGTTCCCTGGCTTAAATTTGTTGTCACACACTTCGAAATACACATACATGATTGCACAACTAATTACAGTTATTGCTCACCGTATAAATATCCCTCAAGTGAGTCAATTTCATTGCACTGCAAGGTCTCGCTTATGGCAAAACTGTTTCAATTACACTTTTCATTCAAACAGATCTTATAGTGAGTACACAGGAAAAATAGGCGTACTATTCTGTGCTGCAAAATTTAATCTATGCATTAAAATACGTACCGTGCACTCTGGCCCCGCTCCCGGTTGAATTGGTTTTAAGGGTGTGGTTACACAGGAGGTCGCGCACCCCACTTGTATCTGGCAATACAGCATATGAAAATAATAATGATTACGATTTTCACGAAGGCTGTTAACGTTTCTGGTGCTTCACTATATAAGCGTTTCTTACTGCATCCCGCAACGAAGACTAGCGCTTTCTTTTGCGCTCCTTTGAAATACATTATAAAAGGCTGCAGTGGCCTTTGCCCATTATCCTTTAATATTTTGCTGTTGTGATGCCGTTTCCAGTGCGCAGCAATTACACGGATCCTTAATCCAAATTTCTTCCGGCACCTTTCGTGTCACCGTAGGTTCCATACAATTTTAAGATGCACGAACTAAGGGGAAGGTATTCAGGCACCTCTTTTCTTGTTCGACGCAGCCTAATAAAGTAAGCAGATGAAATCGAGGAAATAATAATGCTCGTTATTTATGCTTTATAATGGAAGGGAACTAACAAAACAATGGAAATGCATCCGACGCTATGCCAATTTGGCTATGGCAGCGAGCGCTTGCCCCTCCACATCATCAGTTATTTCTGTACATGTATTGTCGCTATTGTTACCCAGCCCCAATGGAAGCACTGAAAAACGTAACGCGTCATCTATACGAGCTACACAAAGTTCTGAATGCCATCTAAAAACAACATATCTGCCGGAACAAGGTCTTCGTGCAGAAAGGACCGCCATATTGGGAGTAAATTGAGGCGTCTGTTTCTTTATTAGAAGAAGGATACATAAGCCTACAGCCTACGAACTTAAGGAATCCATAAGAGGCATTATTTGTGGCACTTAAGTGAAGGATAGTAATTACGAAACAAAGAAAAATTGAATCGGAGGTGACGAGAGAACCGCTTGCCTCCGGTGTCTAGGAGCACTAATGTGCAGAAATGTGTAGCTTAGAGCACTATTTCTTATTACACAAGGTCATTTTTCAATTTTGCTCGTCTTGAATCTCAATTATAGCCTACCATTCAACGTGAATTGTTGCAAGATAATCAGTAGAGTACAATGGTACGAAGGGCACGTTTGACCAAGAAGGTTCAAATGGTGTGTTATAGTGGTAACTCTAAGTTTCTTAAAGGGAAGCTGAAGAGATCTTAGAATTCAGAAAAAACTTCGTGACTTGCATGGACTGAGATTCTTGTCAACGATGTCGTAATTTTTTCTAGGGTTGTTGCAACAGGATCTTTAGAATACGCGAATGAAAAGTTCGCATTGCTCGGGCCACGCAAGCGCGCCGAAAGTGTGGACGGGGAAACCTACGTCACCTTCGTTTCCTTTCTCGAAGCTGTGCTGCACTCCGAAAAACGGTTCTCGCCGTTCGGTGATCAGCAATGCATAATGTAGATTTATTGGAGCGTTCGATTTGTTATTGTAGCCATTCAAATTATTAGCTTGATCACTGGTGATATTAACCAACAATGTATTTTGTTTGGTCCGCGGTACTAACTTCCCCACGACATTCTTGCCGCGCGAACATAACTCCTCATGAGTATCAGCTGACAAAAATAGTGCAAGATGATCTCAAGTAATCCTGGCCGCTTTAAATATACAGGCGTACATCTCACATATTTTGCATATCTATTGTTCAATGCGGCATAAATGGTTGTGACAGATGTTTGAGGTGTTGAAGTTGAGCGCAACGATGATATCACCAGTTATAGTGTTGGAAAAGTGTCGTGGAAGGCGTGCCACTATGTCAGCCTACTTAGAGCACATTTGCGATGTTTTAGCAAAACCTTGAATCTTTCTAAACGCATCGATGTTGCATGCACATTAGTATCCCACAGAAGAAAAGAATGAATGAATATGTACAACATACCGGCGATCCGTGCGTTTGCAATACTGGTACATCGCATACACCTCAAGTATGAAGTGAACGAAAGCAGAAACAAGGCATTAGTTTGTATTCGTTTGGATAAGAACCACTAATGTTTGCTGAGCCGAACTTTTTCTTTAGCCATGCAAGTAAGCAGGTGCGAAATGGCATGATCAACAGATGTACTTTGCTTCACTGGAAGTTTTTGATTCCTATACTCGGCGAAGAGCTTGAGACCACCTGCGCCAAGCACCAGGAATATTGCATTGTGCCTTGAATGAAAGTAAACTTCTATGACCTTTCCTAACCACAATTCACATTTTGTCAATACTGTTCCTCTTGAGAAGTCACACGAACATAGAAGCTTCCGGAAAATAAATGAGTAACTTCTACCCGTAGGCACGTAGTGCAATAGCGGTCTCACTCACATATAGTACTTCCGTGCACTTCTCAAGCGATTGTCCACGTTTGAGCTATCGGTCTACACTTACTTTACTTTACAAGCGAAGGCATGTCATCGTATCGCTCCCACTCCCACTTTATCATGTTCAGCCCAGCAAGGATCACTGCAGGGTGAACACCTCTTCCAAGTTTTTTCAGTAAACCCATTCCTGTGCTAGCGGCGGCCCCACGATAACCGCAACCTTAAATCTCTTCTGCCAACCTAACTTATTGATTCCCCCCGGCACGCTTGCCTTTTCTTCGAATCTAGTCTGCTACTCTTAATCACCAGCGGTTAGCTTTCCTTCCAGCTACGATGTTTGCCAATACCCATTTCTTCCTGATTTTCACTAAGGTGTTCTTAACCCTTTCGCGACCGAAAGAAAATAAAAAAAAACTTGCCAAAATGACGGAAAAAGTTTTCGCGCTCACTTTGTAGAGCTTTTTTTGTTCTTAATAAAACGGTACCATTAGTTTTATGAAATAACGTTTCTTTATTTTTCTAATAGCTTACAAAGATGGCGCATGCGTGGTATCAGAGGCGACAATGCAATGAAACGAGAGACTCAGGAGGAGGAAGAAGAACAAGCTCTGTTTAAAAAAAAACATAGACAAGTGGGACCATTTCGCATCGAAAAAGACAACTACAGCGGATATAGTCATCAATGGTTCCGTGTGGGACCAATTTTTGTTGATGACGAGTGTGGTTCCCATCGGTCCTACTGTTAGAAAATCTTCTGACGACTATACTCGTCAATGGTCGCGAAAGGGTTAACACACGCTTGTTTCCATACTCACTCTGCTTCTAGTTTCTTAAAAGAACACATGTAGTTTTCCTTCCCATTGGTTTCTGTGTCGTCCTCAATTTCAGCTGAACCGCTTTCAAATCCCGGTGCGCCGTGATTTCTCAGCGAATTCACGCACAAAGAGAACATGTGTTGATGGAACTGCATGAAAGAGGCCTGGAGTGCATGCAGCCTCATTTCGGTGACAGGAGTCGGCGATGAACTTCTTCACTGGAAATAGATGGGCCAACCTGGCGCACCACTTGGGTGCAATTGCCACCTATGTGAAGACACCGCTCCCACCTCTGTTTAGCGAGTTTAGAACTCATTTGCACTCATAGTTCTCACGGAGAAAAAAATGGCGACTCTGAATACGCATTATCATTTTCCACGGTGCTTGCTCCTGCTGTTCCACTCGTAATTGAGAATTCCAATGCTGGAGCTCTGAATTCAACATATCAATAGCTGCTTCAATAATGATGCACATGAAATGTTCCGTAACCAGACACCAATTCGCGGATAGAGCTTCGGAATATAACACCTTAACGGAAACAATTACGCCCGTCCTCCATTCTAGGCCACACAATGAATTAATAGACCAAGTCTATAAGCGTGGCATACAGAGACCAAATGCGAGGTTTGTACCGCGATGACTTTCCTGCATTTCAGCGGCGCTTCGTAGTTAATGCCTAGACTGCGTTATACAAGTGGCAAATGGATAGTAATGTGCAGCTCTTTTCACCTACAGTCAATAGATCTCTTACGGAAAACGCGAATTATGTAACCGTTGATTAACCAGATAAATTAATTGAAATTTCAGTTTTCACACTAAAGTGCATGAGGCTGATAAAGCTTTCTCGTAGAACAAATAATTCTAATGATAATTTTGATTTCAACAAGAAAAAGAGAATTGCAGTGACCCCGTTAAAAGCTTTTCCAGCGGATATATTTACCAGGATTTCAACAGCACCCCTTGTGCACAAAGCAACGTCCATTATGGCATAATCGTAAACTTTGTACTATGGGTTCTGCAGCATTGTTCCCGAGGGTGTTATGAATAATATGTTTTCGTGAATAACAAAACAAATAATTTATAGTGAAGTATAGTGCCCCGCACTGAAGTTACCGACCGCTGATTGTAGCTCCGTGAGAGTATCTCACTATGCGTCCAATATAGCTGAACTAAAGAGTGAGGAACGATCAACTCATTACTTCCATCGATTATCAAGTTACTCTTATCATATTTTTTCCTATTTTTGCCTCAGTAAAGAAATTACAAAGAATACCAAATTCACCAGCAAGAAAAAAGTTGGCACTTACTAATATGCGGACCATTAGCAGCAGACGATGTTGATGCTAAAACAATAACAGATGTTTTCTATATTACGTTATTCAAGCACTTGCCAGTAATTAACAAACAGTGCGTTAAATTCCTGTTCTCGGCGATTCATAGACAAAACAATGATTTCAGAGTATTGCAAAGTTTAACAGATACAGCGAAAAATTGGGGAGTCCTTTAGCTTCGCCTTTAAGAGTTCAACGCGATACCGATATCCTGTTCCTAGCGAGTACTTCAGCCACTAAGTTCATACTGTGTAATGGGGAGAATGCTTTAAACCACGAGCAATTATGCCCGTGAAATGTTGCCCAACTTGCTATGCACGCACTACGTGGTCTTAAGGGAATACGCGCAGTAACGTGTGTGCCTTTTGTAATGGGTGCCCGGCTTTAAACCACGATCGTTATGATATTCACTTATTCTGACGCCCGATGGCAATTTACGCTTGTACCACGCAATATTCCTGGGATATTACATGTTATATTGCGACGCCTATATAAAGGACATCTGTGTTTGTAAAGCATGCAAGTTAATTTTACTGCAGTTCCAACCAGAGGAAGTTATTTTCATTGTATTTCCTTGCAGACGGGTGGCTGTGTGGTAGAACACCTGCTTGCCATCCATACAGCCTTGGTTCCATCCTCCCTCCGGCGCAAAAATTGTTATTATTTATTTTATTTGCAACTTTCTCGATTTTTCGGTCACGGACAAGATGATGTTTCGCTCACAACCAACGACGCCGACAGCGACACCGACGCCGACGCCGGAATTTCTGCGAAACGAGCTCTTTAACGCTATCGCGTTAAAAACTGCAAACGACAGTAAGCAGTCCTCCTGCTTCTTTTTGTGTACGTTTTCAATTCCAAACAACTCTCGCATCGCATTGCAGTGTCAATTAGCCCAATATGTTATGTTACTTTGAACAAGTGGGCACAGCAAATTCGCTGCCAGATTTTTAACACTATGTTTCTGTATTCAAGTAATATGTACTCAGGATCCTTGAGATGTTTTAGAGGCATAGATTTAGATAATCCTTCAGAAATATTAACCTGTACAGTTTTCGCACGAGAATGCAAGACTGTTTTCAAGATGTATTTAAGAGTTGTACCAAAAGTAAGGTTCCCATATTTTTTTACAAATATAAAACATTGTTTATTGTTATTAATTTATACATCGTTGAAAGGCTTACACTTTTTGTCTATTTTTTCAACATGTTATTCATTTTTTTCGACAAAATTTGAAGATGGTGCTCCACCTTTTGTATTCCTAAGTCGAAGAAGTCTCCCGCCAACCCGTTGAGGAAGAAGCGTTTGCCACCTAAGTGTTCCTTTACCTTGGGGAAGAGGTGATAATCGCTGGGGGCTAAGTCCGGGCTGTACGGGGGATGGGGTATAACAGTGCACCCAAATTTCTTCAAAACCTCCTGCGTTTGACAAGCGGCGTGGAGTCCCCACGTTGAATGCTGACTGGTGGACACAATGAGCAACGCCTTGATGTGCTCGCAAGTTTCTTAAACAGTGAGGGGGGTGGTAACAAGGAGAAGTTGTTTGACTCCATCGTCACGGGAGATGAAATGTGGGTGTTTCATTACACCCCCCGAAACAAAACAACAAACTAGTCAGTGGCGTCACTCTCGTTCACCACCCCCAAGAAATTCAAACAAACGCAGCCGGCAGGAAAGCTTATGGCGACTGTGTTTTGGGATCGCAAGGGGGTACTCCTCATCAATTTCGTGCAACCTGGGACGACAATAAACTCAGGCAGGTATTGTGAAACATTGACCAAACTCCGGCGAGCAATCTGGCATCGCCGGAGATGACGACTAACGGATGTAATAGTGCTTCTTCACGACAACGCTCGACCCCTCGTCACTCGTCAAACACAGGAGCTTTTGAAGAAATTCGGTGGACTGTTATGCCCCATCCCCCGTAGAGCCTGGACTTAGCCACCAGCGATTATCACCTTTTCCCCAAGGTGAAGGAACACTTATACTCCATCTCAGAAGTACCTTGCAGCACTGTGGAAGCTGCAGGGCTTGTTAGCCAATAGGAAAGGCGAAAGCCCCCCTCGAGGCGTGTTCATCCGCGTCGCGTCGTCTGCTCGTCGTCTCTTTGGCGTCGGCTCGCCTACCTTGTCGATACTTACTCCCTCCAATTAGTACAGAACGCAAAAACCTTTGTGGGAACGCCACCTCGTTGTTTCTTTATGTTCAGAAACCCACTTGTGCAGGGCGTGTTCGCTGGCGTTTGTGAAGAACGCGGTTTTTTTCATAACAGCGTGCATACTGGCCTTTTCACCGAGTTCTTTTTGTCAGCGCAGTCGACGCCCTTTCAGCAGCTATCGCATACCATTCTTGAGGGGAACAGCAAATGCTTGGCACAGAAAACAATATATACATTCAGGGTGTTTCGCATCGTCAACGCATCACCGACGCTACTGTTGTGGCGACATCTGCTCAGTTAACATCAAACCACTTTTACGGCTTGGCATCGCCTCAGTAGTCCTAGCAGCACCAAAACAAATGGGCGATATAAATAATAGCGAAAGAAGATACCTGATTATTTGACCTCAGCGTTAGATTAGACGAAGCGATGGCAGATTATGCCGCTTATTTCTTGCTGTTCAGGCAGAGAGCCAGGTAAAAAATCTCGAA
>JALIZH010023476.1:0-20297 GCA_030522465.1 Rhipicephalus appendiculatus | reverse complement strand
GTAAAAACAAATAAAATCACCGACAGTAAACGGGCATTTCCAACCCACAAGTTTTAGCATTCAAGCTCCTTAATAACTGCAAGTGGGCAAACCGGCAGCGCTCATTGTCATCTGTCCTCAGGGGTGCTTCTAATTGAAACACATGAAAAACGCTAACATACTACAAAAAACAAACAAACAAAGCATTGGATACGCAGATGGCCCCCCAAATTAATGCCAAAAAAAGTAATACGGCCACACACTCGCAAGAAAGACAGATACAAGCGCTAGCAATAGCTGGGGGAAGGGGGTGCGAAAAAAAAAGGTATGTCAGCGAAACGTTTACACACAACAGTTCACGGGCAAGCAGGCACGCACACCAGTGTTTTTCTTCTTTTTTTTGCCGTAGTCTTGCAGCGGCAGCTTCGGTCGTTGCCCGTCGTATTGCTCCAGACACGTTGCAGAATCCGGCGCGCACAACACGCGACGAGACACGAGTCAAACCAACCACGAGTCCAAAGCCGACAGCACAACTGTTCCAGAGATGGGTGGGGCTCTTCCCGATCCCCCCAAACGCCACACATACACCGCACCGCACCAGTTTCAAGACGAACATGCCGTGCGAGTCCCTTCGAAGCACATCGTCGTTGGTCGTTCTTTCCATTGCCTAGTGTTTTCTTTTGTCGTCTTTGTTTCTCATGTTGCATAGCGTTCGTAGATAGATAAGCGCGTTACTTTGGAAGATTTTTACAGGAGACAAAGAATGGGGTAGAAGGGGTGAGTTGGCGAAGGGGGCAATTGCAAACATGTCCATCGGCAACGGGAAGTCGTGTCGCCAACTCTTGTCGTCGATGGTTATCCGCGCAATATATCCTGTACATGATATTTCTTCGGAGATACAGCGTCAAAGAGACAGAATTGCCACGAGCAAGTGAACACATGCAAACCAATTCGCGTACGATTTTTCACACACACACACTGACACACTCGTCTTCCATAATGATGATGACGATGATCACGACGTCAATGCCGCTGAGAGACATGAAACGCACATGCACGCACACACTCTTGCACAAGTTGTTTATATATATATATGTATATATATCTATACGTAGCATACGCACAACAGAACACGAAAAAATGACACAAAACTGTACAAAACAGAGCCACAAACAAAACCTGCATTGCTTGGTCCTCACTGGCTTTGCAAATGAAGAATTCAGGAAAACGACAACCAGGAAAAAGATCGAACGCCAAAACCGCACAGATGACTGCACGCACATCCAACTACGTTTCGTGTCAACTTCCTTGCCTCGAGTCCTTAAAGGGACACTAAAACGAAACAATGACTTGGTTTAGATTGACAAACTGCACGCTGAGAACTCTAATGCCATATGTTTCACTATATAAGTTCATTATTATAAAATCAAGGTTGAAGTTTTATTTTTAAATTTGGCGCCAATACCTACGCGCGTGACGTCAGACATTCCTAATGTATTTTTCGTATTTTCGCGACATTGGCTCGATGAAATTTTCTGAAACTTCGTATGCTAGGTCTATGGCACCCACAGATGACAATGCACCTCATTTTTATCGATTAGAAGTTACGCAGGATTCAGTAGACGCCTTCAGAATCTATGACGTCACAGTGTTTGGTGCGGGAATCTCAAGGTGGCGTCTCCACCTGCATTTTCTTTTCGCATCTTTTCTCGCTTACCAAGCGTCGTGCCGCGGTAAGAGTGGTGTTTTCGGGATTATGAAATTGTACTTAACTAATATGCGAAAATCGTTTTGCCCTTTAGTGTCCCTTTAATGCATCCGACGAGTAAGCGTACGAGTGCGCCAACATGCACTCGTGTAGGGTATCTGAGGCGCACACAGCGATATCTTCCGGCTGAATCATTAGGTGCACGCCTCTTGTGCGCAACTCGCGTGAAGAGTTCCATTCAATTATTAGATGCGGACAGCGACGCAGACACGTAGTTGGACGTGTGAACAATGTCTCACACAGTTCGGGCCTAAAAGGCAAACCTATAGTAGTTCGCTGCCCCACAACTGGAGACCACTCTCTGAAACATTTTCGAATGAGACTTGCATGTTGATCCCCCTTTTCACAGTCAGTGCCCAGTGCCATCAGCTAAACTTTGCCGAAGTGGATATTACGTTCACCAAAAAGGTCCTTCCGTGACATCTTCAAGCGAGTAAACAGAGTTGCATTCTAAAGTTTCAAATCTGCATTAATCCTTGGAAAAGGTAGATATGCTTGACCGCGTCTTATGGCGCGTTACGGCTACTGACAAAGAAACGGATGTTTCTCGTGTGTTCGTACAAAACCTGCCAAAGATGAGCATGTTTCCTGGGTGTGATTCAAAAACATTTATGCTCAAACGAATCGAGGGTGTGAGCCTCGCAGAACTAAATTTTGTCGAAGTGACAAAGCCCTAGATAACAAAGAAGCATTAGTGCCTCTTGCTCAAAGGCAATGTGCCAATACAAAACAATGAAGCAGTCAAGGTGACAGATTCTAAATACAACGCGAAATTTTTCCAAAACCGGATGATCAGCAGAGCAGCTTGCAAGTGATGCTTCGACGCAAGTGCACTTGCAACAAATCACACCAGGCGGGAAATACCCGATTTTTATGCAGGTTTTGTGCACATAACTAAAACGCTTGTCTGCTGTCGCAATCAAGCATACCAAGCTCGACTGTTTAAGTTAACGGGGCACGACATTAGTCAACATCATTTAACACAATGTCGAAAATGTATGGTGAAGTAGCGACAAAACTTCACTGATGCTTGCACGTTTCACAGCCACAACTGTCCTTTTCATTTGCTTTTTTTTCCTTGTCCAATAGAGGTAGATCGTTGACTGATACTTTTGGAGGCCCGCCTCGCTTTTCAGTACAATTAACGGAATGATACTAATGCTCGTTTACAAGGTCGGCACGTGAAATAAAAGTTCCGCCCACCTAAAACAGACGAAAACAGAGACCTCACTCAGACAAACAGCAACAAACTTCGGCAACAACGGCGGAAACATCGTGAGAATAAAGCAAAAGGTCGGCACAATAGAATGCAAAAGTGACACACTACGCAGCAGGACAAATTGCCTCGCAATTCTCATTTCTGACAGACCATAACACTGGGCAAAGAAGTCCGGAGGCCAGCACAAACTAGCGATAAAAAGCAAAACTTAAGCAAACCTCTTGCAAGCAAGAGTCGAAGGCTTCACAGAAATGGGAAAGCCGGTTACACATACAGTCTTTGGCAAAAGAGACAAAGCCACTTTGCGCTTGACCACTGCTTTTTTTTGGCTATTTCAAAGACAACATTCTGTTTTTCATCAATGTTGCTGCTCGACTTAAACATGCTCGACCATTAGTTGCGAACGAGGTGTTCTGTAATCAAATGGTGCATTACACATGAGCGAAGAGTTTGGTTTTATTGTCACCGATTGTGCGGGTACTTTGCCGAAATACCTTTCTTCTATTACAATGGTTCTTTTGTGGGTGCAACGTGTGGTCGACACAAGCCAAACAGTTTCCTCGGAACAAAACTGCTGTCACCATACGACAGAACTACCGAAACACCAATCCTGCGCGTTGCATCACACTCGCATCAGCGTCACAAAGAAGAAACAACAAATGCACAAACGAAAGTGGTCTAAAAGTCACAGCAAGGCTTTGAAATGCGAAAAAGACACACAACGCGTAGTTGGGCCCGTTACACCACACAATGCGAATGGATCACCCTGGCTAACCGATCGCCCCGGCAGGGCTCTCAACGAGAATAGAACGGTCGATGCCTTTCTCAGGAGGAGCATGAGATCCTTGAAAAAAAGAAAATATATGTGTGATGCACGACACGTGAGAAAGGCATCATCGTCACATGGAAGCTCCAGTCCGTCTTTGGCATAGCTCATTGTGAGGTAGGCAACAGCGGCAGCTCCGTAAAAGGCATCGCCGTTCCGTCCAGTTAAGAGCCGTGCAGAGTGACTTGCGCGCTCTGGCTTGAAACTAGACCGAGACAATTGGGGAACCGTGCCCGGATTGTCTCAGGCATGGTAGAGCTTTCGAGAAGCCTGATGGATGCTGATGGATAGAGCGCCGTGAGTTCTGAGAATACGATCAAGCTATTGTAGCTGTTGCAGTGGGGCTAGTCAAGGAGGACTGCTAATTAGGCACACTGCTATTTATGCACCGAGGATAAGCCTATATAAAATCAATGATTCCAGAAGGTTTTGTGTAAATCCTCAGAGACGGCTTCACAAGAGTACTGCACTGCCATAGTATGCCTTGTTACAAAGAACACCAATTTGGCATCCTCGAGAAAGCAAACTCCAAAGCAAGAGAAAAAAGAACATCGTCTTGGTCATGAACGGGGAAACTTTGCAGATTTTTCGTGCAACACATTTGAGTAGTTCACCTGTCTTAAGCCTCCAAACACTTATGACTTCCCGCCAGTGAGCTTTATGGACATTGCGCCTTCGCATGCTGGTCCATCTGGTTAGCATGGCTGTTACAGCTACTGCTTGAGAAAGGAAGTGATCGAGAGTTTGATATCCCCACTGAGATGACTTCTTCGGTCGCAAACCCTAGCCTGCCAAGGAAATGCAAAAAGCATTCCTTGGCAAGTGGCTTCAATTGGAATGGTAAAGTTTCCCTAGATTTCTTGCGCAGAAAACGTTTTGCGGAAACTGCCACAGAAGAGCTAAGTTTGTCAGTGCAACTTGCGGATGCTTGTAAACTCCATTACCAAGGCATGCTATACACAAAATTTTTTTTTTCCTTTTTCTATGGTGCCTAAGTCAACAAACTCTGTCGATAGATGGGTCTCTCCTTTTTTTACATTTTGCACTAAGTTGCAAAGTTGGTATACCGTAGCATGTAAACTACCTATGATCTAAGCATCGTTAATGAAAACAACATTTTTCAGGATGTTTCTATTCCTTTGCATATCTTTTGATCGGCACTTACGAAGTTGAAAGGGCCACTGACCACGGCCCATCGATAAATGGGGCCAAGATATGGCCTATGTACTCAATTCAGCATATGTACTGAAAACCTGCAGACATTGGACAAGGGAGTGTAAGAAGAACGACTTCGTGAAAGAAAATGAAATAATAGGGATATAAAACTTGCAGCTAAAGGCACACAGTATGCTACGAAGATGTACTTGAAATGCTGACCTATAGATTCTCAGGTTGCTGTTCAGGTCTACTAGGTGGCATCCAAAAAAGAAACGAAAAAAAAAAAAATTAGCGGCTTTCACAGCTCAACACAAGGCACTTAAACACATGGCAAGAAACCTGCAAATTGCCATTAACAAAGAGTTCTAAAAAGGACTCGGGGTTCCACAACATATTTTGACAACAGCACACGCAAAGGAGAAGTGCAGAAAATGTAAAGCGTAAGGATTAAACATAAGATGTTCAACAAATGCCTAATTAGGAGTAGAAAGCATCAGCATCACATCATGTGGGTGTTACAGTGTCACGTCAAAACAAGGAGTAACTGTCACTTTCATAGGAGAACAGTTTGAAGAAACAGTACACAATTTTTTTCACGTCAGAACAAGGAGTAACTGTCACTTTCATAGGAGAACAGTTTGAAGAAACAGTACACAATTTTTTTAACAGTCTGTTCTGGCATTACTGATCACAACTGCATGGAAGTCAATGCACAGACAAAAAGAAAGCATGCACAGAACAAGCCTTTATGCCAATAATTGCCTTTACGCACTTTTGTTTCTTGTACACAGCCAACCTACCCACATCATCATCTCCAGGATCAAACAAAGACTGCTTTGGACGTCAAAACTGCAAGGGACTGTGTACACACTCTGAAGCGTGTACAGACATGCACATGAGCGGGATCTTTGTCCTGGCACACTTTTTTTTTTCTTCTTCTGAGCAGTAAGTTTGTTCAATCCAGAGCCAGTCATCCTTACGAGTTGCCTTATGAACACTTGTGAAGTAGTGTTGGTAACCCAGTGAGAAAGTTGCCAAATTAAACCAGTTTTTAGACATTCATTCTGCCTTTTTGGAGTCCTAGTGGTTTTATCTTTAGTGATCACTCAGGGATGTAAACAGGTGAAAAATTGTGCTGCTAAAAGTGCCGAGACTTCACTAGCTCACTGGTACACTAGCTCGCCCCCATTTTATTCCAAGTGAAGTGCAGGGAGGCTTGCACCTGTTTGTAAATTTCGCACTACCTCTAAAAATTTATAATCCGATAATCATCTGTTTCCGTCAGTTACCTTCCTTAGAAAAACACGATCTCAAGATATAATTACCTCTCATGAAATGAGGAATATCTTTGGGAGCAATAAAAACATCGACACAAAATTACCAGCAATCCACCATTATTGTCACCACTTCTTCGTAACTTGCATATCAAGATGGGACCACCTTTCACGAATACCCGATGACCATGTAGCCCGCCCCACCGCATTCCTAGAAGTTACCAGCCAGCACTGCTGCGAAGTGTTCGCAAATCTCTTTTATCCTCAGCTGAAATACAGACCACACACGTAGCACGCTCATGTAACTAGAGTCTTTTACAGGTTATCGCGAAGCGAGACGCTTAGTAACAGCGCAAGGCCATACGATATGTTGATACGCTGCTAGAGAGATCACCTGACGAGAAATTCGGGGAGATGGGAGCCTCTCGACAGTAGGGCACATGCAGGAGGTATGTGAGGAGAGGAAACTTGGATAGCAAGGCCTTCGCTGGAGGAACGGATGGAGCGATACACCCTTCACACCAACGATTTTGCACAGAACAAGACGTGGCAGTAATGTTGCTTTGTAGTCATCTGCGAAAGGACCACTGCAAGAGTGGCAAGTACGTACCAATGAAGATTCAAGTGCCCCGGACGAACAACGCTCAACGACTAAAGCAGCGGTGCTTTGGACAGCTTAAAATAGAAATACCGCTTTCAGCACGTGGCATGCTTTTCTTTACAAGACTCGAATGAAAATAGAGGATCGGAAATAAGTTTAGTAAGAGACAATATATTCGACCTTTTTTTTTTGCATAGCTTCGCTTTCTTTTTTTTTTTTTTGCCAGAACAACTTACTAATATTAAATTCTGGAGCTTAAGGTGCCAAAACTGGGACATTACTACAAGGCATACTGCAGGAGGGACTCAAGTTATGAGGCACTCAACAATGTGAAGCCTTGGATTAATTCTGACCATCTGATATTCTTAACCGTTCACCTCCCGTAGATGAGCTCAGGAAGACCACACATTTTATTTCCTGCATTCACTACCGTGGCGCAGCCAAAATGGTGGAGTAGCCACTACTGTGAAGTAGCCAAGGACAACCATGGCAAAATGCTGAAGCTTCCCTTATCAAACAAGATCCAAGTAGGTCCATACATCTGGTTCACTTTCGCGTGCGTGAATTTTACTTCAATACCGCAATAAAATTTTCCATTGCAACATGGCAAAAAAAAAAACATGACTGCAAGCCATGCAGAAAAGGCAACTTTCTCCGAGAAACCCGCGACCACGCACTCTACAGCAGAATGCCGTAGCTGCAAAGCTGTCACAATGAGCAGTAGTCGCTACTGAAAACTCTGGCCATGGGAACGCTGCTCATAGACATTTTCAATGAAGTGTACGCAAAAATAGTATACTTCCAGCGATTATTTGGTCCTCCCTGAATTAAAGTGACATTCAGCTTGGATAACGACAATATTCTGTGTTAATTCGAAAGAACAGCGATCAGGGTTGTCAGGTTTGGCTACTTTGCGCCAATTAGTCTATTTTTTGGGCTGGTGGCAGCAGAAGAAACGTTTTGGCTACTTGGCTACTTTCTAGCTACTTTCTTGTTCCCTCAATTAGGCCAAATGATCAAGGTCTGGTGATGCCGCAGCCGCTGACATTCAAGTATGCGCTGTCAGAACATGGTGGCCAAGGCCTCTTTCCAGCTTCCAAAACTGATTTTAGCGTTACACAAAAGGCTTTTGGATACGTGGCTGAGACTATGGGAAAACTGTTAGATCTGGCCTCATTTTTCAGACCACCTATTACTGAACACTACTTTAAGCCGTAGTTGGAAGTGAACAGGACACTCCAAAGTGCTCCGCATCCAGGAAGCTTCGCAGCTAGGCGCTCTGCACTTGTCAACATTAGAAATCGGTTATCCAACGGACTACTTGTGTCATTTTTTGGGATTAGGTACGGACAGTGACAAGCGACTGTCAGAGGGACACCAAAAAGAAAAACGATTTTCTGAAATTCATAAATTACTCTTTCACAATTCCGAATTCACCGCGCTTGCCGCGGGAAGACGTTTGGAAGCAGGAAAGCGTGCAAAAGAAAAACACGCATGGCGCCGCCGCCTTGAAATTCCTGCTCCGAACGTCGTGACGTCATAGATTTTGACGGCATCTACTAGGTCCCGCATAGTTCCTAATCAGTAAATGTTAAGTGCATTGTACTCTGAGAAAACCAGGGACTTGAAGTACCAAGTTTCAGGAAATTTTGTTCCGCCAGTATTGCCAAAATACAAAAAATACCCCTTGAAATCCGTGACACCACATGCGGCGATTTCAGAGTGAAATTTCAATACTAGTCTTTGACACTGATTTTTCTCTTCCATTAATAAACCTATGATGGTGAAATCATTGACATTAGAGTTCTCAGAGAACAACTTATCAATTGAAACCGATTAACTGTTTCACTTTAGTATCCCTTTTACTGCTAACACTTTGTCATCATACCAGTTACTGCGAAAGCGACAACTTAATACTTCAATCCCAGCAACATGTGATGGCGAGCACACTCATATCGTACTCGTTTTTATTGTTGCTGGAAGGCAATTACTTCTAGTCCTTTTAAGAAAAGAAATGCAAGACATGTGAAGAGAGTGTCATTTTTGCAACAGTGCAAGCACTTCATCATCCTGCACGAGATGACTGTTAAAGTCAACAATTTATGCTTGAATCTCAGCAATTCTGATTTTGAAGGGTTTATGCTGCATTAATTTACATTCTTGCCAAAGGGCTTTTGCATTTGATCAATTAAATAAAAATGTTGCAGTTGTTTTCAGACACATTAGGCTACTTTTGACTATTTTTATGCCTTTGGCTGAACTTGGTTACTTTTTTTTTGGCCACACTCAAATTTAATAATAACAAAGTTACATATTACACGAAAATAAGTTCGTTATATCCGAAAATTCGTTATAAACGGTATATTCATAGCACTGTATCCATTACAAGACTGTTCTTCATTAACTTCGTTATAACCAATATTTCGTTATATCCGGGTTCGTTATATCGAGGTTTGAGTAATTTTTCTCATTTTCTGACTATTTCTGTCTTTTCAACCTGGCAACCCTGACAGTGATCCTGCAATTGCATTGGAGTGTGAAAAAATGCGCCCAACTGCCGATATGCAATCAATTTAGAATATTTTGTGAGCAATCGGCAATGCCAGACGCCACAAAATGCTGAACAAAAGACTGTGCAAGAAACCTGCTTGTGACTGCGTATTTCAAGAAAATAGTGCTGACTAGTGTATCAACTTCAACATCAGCCCCACTGCATGCTTTTTTTTAAAACACTACACTGCTTCCTTTTTCAGTAAGTAGATGCGCAATATTTGGATGAATGGCGCGCCGCATCGACATTGCCTGAAAAAACACTTTTTCTTTTTAAATAATCATGCAGCTGAACAAAACAAAAGAATTCGTTCTAAAGCAATGAATATAAGAAGAGAGAGCAAAGCGGAAAAAGACATCACAAACGAAACGAAATGTACAAACAATAAACAAAACTGTAACAACCGCAAGGCACAAATGTTTTCTAGGGGTTAAAAACGAGAACGGCAGAACTACGGTGGCATTCAAAGAGCAAACTGCATGCTTCTCATCCTCTGGCGAGAACAAGTGGGCTGAAAAAAAAGGAGCTCGACATTGCCACGTAACACTTTTTCATGTTTCACTACACAGAACGAGTACAGATCCAACTGAAAGCAACGACAGAAGAGGAAGAGAATGCACGTGCCGCATCTGGAATATTGCGGAGACGGACACGCGAACTATGTACAAGAGGCCGCCGACTCTTTTTTTTCGATTCTGACAACTCCGAACGAAAAGAAGTGGCTCGTTGCGTGGATAGAAATACGTCGTCGGACTATGACATGAAGACGAAAAAAAAAAGGAAATGAGAGGGACTTTGTCGCTACACGCGATTGCAAACGACGCGCGCTCGTCGCCCCTCGACATGCACCCGTCACCGGCAGTTTCTGGCGAGAGACAAGGTCTGGTAAAGGAAAGACAAATGGAACAGTAGCGCGTTCCAGGGTCGTTCGCCAAACGCTTGAGCTCTTTAACATTTAGAACAACTAATATAGGTGGTGGACGACCGTTGTGGACTACTTCCGCTGTCATGCTGTTACGAGCGGTACAAGGCGAAGGCCTCGAACCGTTGGCAGCGACTTTTTGGGCAGCCGCCGCCAAGTGCAGCACGTCGGTGCATAGACAACAGGAGACTCGAAACGTGTCTGTCGGTCTGGCCTGTGACCGTCACATCGGTCACAAGCAAGCGAAGCTCCAGGGGACTTATGAAGATCACTGCCACCGGAGTTTGCGAAGCATACGGTAGAACACAAAACGAGGCGACACTATAGAACAAAAACTCACCAAGTGCGGCTTCAACGGCACTCCACCTGCCCATCGTGCCAACCGCCAACTTGACACAATGCCACTGTGGAACGATTAATTCGACGTCGAACACGTAAAAATGAGCAACGAAGGAATGAACAAGTGATCAGTATCCCCACAGATTCTTATACATGGTTGCCCATGCACGCAAGAACGAAAAAAAAAAAACCCAAAGAATTTGTCACATTTATATTATGTTTGATCTAGGCTTGGAGGTAACGCGCATGCACGCTGTGGCAACGACACCTTCTTCATTTGAGCTTGCGAGACCAAGGAGCTCTTGCCACAGTTTCGCATCCACAAACAAGCGAGACAATCGCGCTGGCAGATTGGCCACATTGCAGCTAACATATTGGGTAATTGGTTTGGCTAGCAACAGAACGCGGTGGGTTAAAAACATCTGCAGTAGTGCAAGTAGCCTACAGCAACGTCGGTGGCATATCGTCCTCTGCACAAAAACAAAAAACGAAACACAAAGAGATATATGGAACATGATGAATGTACACGTCTGAATCACGACAAAACGTAAATACAACTCTGACGGGATACAACCTATCTCAAACAACACGCAGCACGACAGACAACAAACGAACAAAGGAGACGCACGCAACATGCACGAAACAACCAATAAAAAGACGGAGAACATCTCTCCGCAATACTGCTGTTGTGTCAATCAATTAAATCACTAAAACAATAAGAACTCTAAACACAAAGACCAGTGTCTCTCGCCAGGCCTGCCACATTTCTTCTTTTTGTTTTTTTTTGTTTGTTTTTCAGCCTTCGATAAGCAACAGTTCCGAGAGAGACCTCTCGTTGGGAACAACGGTGGTTTGGCATCACTTTTCACTACATTCAGGAGTAGTAAAACCACTCCACAGACCCTCATCCCTGCTTTGGGACAACGTAAAAAGTATTCTCCGTCAAGCGCAAATAGGCCGACGTGGAGAAAGGCGTATCTTCATCAGGATGCCCAATGGAAAAGGAAAGGCATGAGCACACGAAACAAACCGAGGCTTTTCCTTCGATTCTGGGAGAGCATCTGCACATGCCGCAGGCAAAGGAAAGGGTGGGAGGGCTGAAGCAGGAGGGAAAAGCAGCTCCGGTATGGACGAGGAGTGCCTTTTGATGTCGTTGCCACTGCTCCAGACAAAAAGAAAGGATGCCCACATCGGTGGTCACAGCCGGTACACAAGGAACCATCGAACGGGGCCGTGCACTCGACCTAGAAGCCGTGCCGAAGCCTACGCACCCGGCTGGGGCTCAAGTGGCCGCATTACCTCGCGTGGGTGACGACCCCCTTCTCAGCCAAACCGCTCCTTGACTAGATACATGAGCTTCTTCTTGCCCTTGTAGGCCGCCTTCATGTTGTCCACGAGCTGCGCAAACTGCACGTGCCCGTCCTGGGCCAGCAGGAACGTCTCGCGCGCCTTGCCCAAAAACTCGATGAAGTCGCCGTAGTGGCGCGGAGAGATGTGGGCCAGGCGCGAGTGGGTCGTGTTGACGTACGCCGCGATGGCCGCATCCAGCAATGGCCGCAGCGGGGGCTTGTCCAGAGAGAGGGCACGCACGCAGCGCCGCTTGGCGTCCAGCGGTGCAGTCCCCATGCTGCCCGGCGCTGCCATCGAGCACCGGCGCAAGATGTCCGACAACACCGTGGCGCACTGGACGTGCTTGACCAGCAGCGGCACGAGCCCCGCGAGCTCGGAGCGGCCGAGCGAGTGGGCGAGCGCGCATGCCCAATGGATGTCATTGATGGCCGGGTGGGCATCCTGGTTGTACGCGAGCTGTACGCCGCGTGTTGCCAGAACAGCCAACTTGTAGGCTCGGTGGGCGTAGCCGCGGTGTTCCATGTACCGGGCCACGGTGAACAACTGCGAAGAAGTCATGACACCGGAGCCCGCAGCATCGACGACGATCTGGTGCGCCGTCTCGAAGGCGTACGCATCCCCCTCGCACAGGGTGAGGGCGTTGAGGGCGCAGTTCGGGGGGTCCTTGGAGGCGCACTGCAGCGCCAAGGTACGGGCACACGACGACAGCTCCTCCTGCTGGCTGAAGTCAAGTCCGAGGCGAAGGATGGTGGCATGGGACATTATGGTTGTGGCCACTGGACCTGGGCACAAGGGTAAAAGAAGGCAGCCCAACATCTTTACAATATTGTTGAAGAGCGGATGTCCAGGATGATTGGCATAGGTTGATGATGAAACACAAAAAGAATTCAAAAGAAGTCTCAACAATGATGCTTTTCGTGTTCTTATTGCTGCCTGTTATAACCACACTCATTTTCTTTGCTGCTAAACACATATACATTTCGGACACATACACACAAAGCATCACATGTGAGTGCGTCCTTCCTCTGTATGTCTCCTTTATATCCCAGAACAGTGTTTAGCATATCTTCCTGACTTGATCAAGTCCTGCTGAGTTATATCCTAGTTTTTTGTACATACAAAAGCAGCCCCAAGCATAAACTTGTTGTTTCAATGCTAGCCTGCCAAGCCAGCAAGGACAGCCTACAGCCATTTGTCTTCCACTTCTCAGCAAAACAAACCAACAAGGCTTTCCACCAACAGCCGGGCCCATTAGCTAGGCCCATCGGTCCAGCCCACTAGCCAGGCCCACTAGCCAGACCAAATGGTCCAGGTTGCCAGGCCCACCAGCCAGGCCCACTAGGAAGGTCTGCCAGCCAGGCCCACCTTACACCCATCAGCCAGGTCCACCAGCAAGCAATACCTACTAGGAAGGCCCAATTGGAGGCTTTACTGTTGGCAAGCCTGGCTACAGTGGTGCCTTGCTGTCCCATGCTTTGGGCATGCCATGACCCACAGCATGGAACGACACTTCAACACTTAACACAAACATGTCGCACATGCGTGCAGATTGAAGGAACACTGCTGTGCAGACCAGCATGGCCACACACAATTTTTGAAGTCGCTAATTTTGGTGCACCTAGGTGCGAAATCACGGTTGCTTATCAGGATCATGCCAAAAGCACCAATTTGGTGCATTTGGCACAATCCTGATAAACAGCCGTGATTTTGCACCAAATTGGTGCACCAAGTTGGCGCAAAAGCGGGAGCAGTGTGGTTGCTGCATGTCAACGTGTCAACTGAAAAACAAGGTCAGGTTCGGGAATTGAAAAGCAGACCTGCAAACCATGCAGGCACAAAGAGCCATTCATGAGGGGCACATACCGGTAGCCTCGGTTGGTGTGAAGAACTGGTACCACTTCTGCATGATGGACACCAGGGCCTCCAGGCCGATCTCTGTGGCGCAAGTCACCAGCCAGCGCACCATCTCCCGACGTCGCCAGTTCAGTGACGACAGGGTCACCCGCATCACCTGTGTGTTGACGACAGCCACGTTACTGTCACGTGATTCGCTTCAACAAGAAAGGCAAATACAGTAGACTCTCGTCAAACGGAACCTGAGGGGACGAGGAAAATATGTTCCATTTAAGGAGTTCTGTTCGCTGAGAGATGAACCGTGGTGCAGAACTGAAGTATGAAACCAATCATATTAGAGGCTGCTGTTCCATATAAGCAGCAATTCCATTTAAGAGGTTTCCATTTACCGAAAGTCGACTATACTACAGTGGTCACCGGTCTCGTTGAACAGCTGTAAATGTATTACTCAAAGCTCGATCTAACAAACACGGATATAACGAATTACCGGTTATAACGAAGTAAGTGAAGAATAGTTTAGTCACAGATAGAGTGTTATGAATATACGTTTATAACGAATTTTCGGATACAGTAAAACCTCGTTAACCCGGATCTCACGGGACCGGAGAAAATGTCCAAGTTAACCGAATTCTGGATTATCGAATGGCCCATGAAAACAAAAGGAAAATGTACTCGGCACAGACAAACCTTCATTTCATGCAAAACTGCGTTATTTTTGCCCGCCTTGTCGTCGGAATTTGCGCTAGAACAATTTTCTTCAACCCCATCAGATGGTGGTGCGCACGCTCGTTGTCGCTGGCTGCTGCGGCCGCTTCACTCCGGTGACGGTCGCCATCATTGTGAAGCGCGACGGCGGTGGCAACGCGCACAAGCACAGCCGTAGAACGCAACGTGCACGAGCTCGCACGCTACGCGCGAAGTCACAACACAAAGAAACCAGCAGCGTAGGCATAGCGAGCAGCTGTGGTCACTGTGGTGGCGGTGAGATCATCCCGTTCTTCCTGTTCCACCATAGTCCCGTCGTCCGTGCGTGCCGCCATTGCGCTTTTAATAGACGCTGGATGCACCGGCGGCCCAAGCGCTTCTGCCGGGTGGTGACTAGCACCACCTAGCCACTTCCCCATCATTCACTATCATCATGATCATATTCTGCTGCAGTTGTTTGTTCGGTTTCGGTTTCTCCAAAGCTCCGGTACCGCCGCCGGTTACGGCAAGCAGGGCTTGCGCCTCTAAGCCGCCGAGATCGCGCGATTTAAAGCATGAAGTACCGATTGCGCTCTCCGGAGTTGTCCGAGTTAACCGGTACGCGGCTAAATCCCTTCGAATCAATGAGCATCTGACACCATTGAAATATACACAGTTTTGCCGGGACCGCGCCGCGAGTTCGAGTTAACCGAATTTCCGAGTTAACGAGATCCGGATAAACGAGGTTTTACTGTATAACGAAGTATTTTCGTGGCAGATGCGACTTTGTTTTAATGAGGTTTGAGTGTATTAGCTATTGCTAGAACAAATGGGCCTAATACACGCCATCCCATTCATTTTAAATGATTTGAACTGTTGGATTATTAAAACAAGAATGTTTTGAGGCCTTCTGCTGGTTAGAGCAAGAGCTTCAAATGCTCTGTTTGCACAGCAGGAGACATTGTCCAAGAGCCCCTCTTTATTTTCAAGCCCTCCTCATCTATAACTATGAGGGCACCACTGATTGTTTAGGTCATTTATAAGCACCTTCTACGAGAAATATGGGGTTTTTTGTGCTAACACCACAATGTATTGCTGATCCAAGCAGGACAGCAGTTTAGGGCGAAAGTGGAGGCTTCAAGAGGCGTGAAATCATTGAACAGGGAGAGTCACTCGAGTCAACATTTCGACAAGAAAACTTGTTTTCATCAGAAATGGGAGAGGTCCTATTGTCAACAATTTCTCATCCGTGTGATGATGAGGCACATAGCAACGGGGCTCCACACAACATGCAGCTCTTTACAGTACACCATAATTAGGATCCTTTGACCTCTTCCCATGCTTCCAATGCACGCATGCCTAAACATGTCAAACGCTCATTAAAATTAAGCCACACAAGCACCTTGAAAGGCCCCAAATGCACCACACAGGAGCAGTGCAAGGGCACGTTATACATTCTAATGATTACTACTCCGAACAAAACTATGGGTGATATTGTGCAATGTGCATGTGCAATGGACTTGCCTAAGTGTTTGAGCCACCACAGTAGCTTATTAAGGTGTTGCACTGCTAAGCTCCAGGATGTAAGTTCGATTCCTGGATGTACCTCATAATTGTATTGTGGTTTTGGAACATGAAAACCCCAGAATTGACTTTTTTTTAAAACCCAAGGGACAGGAAACATGCTCACCTGCAGGCCCAGCTCGAAGGCCACGTTGAGCAGGGCCAAGTGCCTGGGACCACCGTCCTGGGGCACGGCAATGCGGAATGCGTCCTGTGCCAGCTTGAACAACTGCGACGAACTGTGGATGTTGCGCTGCGACGACTTCATCACCGTCCGCAGGCGCATCACGTCGTCTGCACGAGACAAGAACTCTACGTTCACTTTATGAAACTCGTTGCACACATCTTCTAGACAGCTACCTTAGTCACCTAGGGCACTACTCTGCAAGAACTGATCCAGCATGCATCGACTGGGACACTGGAGCCAGCATACTGGTGCCTGTGGTCACCACTGTCTCACACATTCTACTCAATCGGGTTATGCTAAAGTGGACTGACCTAGTGGTCTCCTATACAGCTCTTACCCTGTTCGTACCGATTTTTCTCATGTACATTTGCAATTAAACAGAGATTTGCTAACTTACAAATGCATCAGACTCCTCCCTTTCAGAGCAGCCCTACAACCAAAGCGTGCACACCATCATTGATAACTAGAGGGAAGCGACTGTAGGAAACTTTGGCTCCACTGAAACAAAATTTAGATTCTAGAACTTACACCAGGGCCAACGCTGGCTTTAGCAGCCAGATTCGTAACAGCATGTCATGGCCGTCTCGAGCAATTGTACATACCGGTCATTATACTTAAAAGTTTTGATGTGGCATTTCAATATATGAGCAATGTACAGGGTTGGCCAAAAGTTCACAGGCTACACTGCCACAGGATTACACGGGATAAGTCAAATCTCGTTATAGAGAACCTCAGATTAACGATTTTTTCAGATTAACGACTTTTTCGAAAATTCCCCTCCAAATGTCCATTGATTTATTGTAAAAATATTTCACTACTACGAAATTTCAGAATACCGAATGCTTCAGAATAATGTGTCGATTTTATCACCTTTGTATCTCCACAAAACTTCAAAATAATGAATAGCTATTTTAAAATGTTACTTGCAGCTGTGGAAGAAATGCCCAGCTCCGCAAGTGCTATTACAATCATCATCAGAATGCCCGCGTATTTTTTATTGCGCCTACCCAATTCAAATGTGCGATAACCCTATCGCCATCACCATCACCTGTACTTGTTTTTCGCATCAGGCTTCGCCGCGTTGCCTTTGTTTCGTCGGGCAGGTCTGCCTGCACGCTTGTTACACTGCTGTTTTCTCGCATTTGGATTGGTGGTTGTATGTTCACAATGAGCTCCGGAAGCAGCACAAAAGGAATGCAGCAACAGTGAAAAATACGACGTGAGATACCTATGGGACAAAGTCGCTGAAGATTACCAGTGCATGCTTCACTAACGTTTGCACACGACGCACGTGTGATGACGAAGTATGCACGTCGGCTTAGCTGACGACCGATAAGATCCATACCATTTGTCGTGATAAGGAAACGGTGACGAGGATGACGAGCGCAAAGACGACATTGAAACAGCGCGCGTGAACCAACGCGAAAAATCGTTATCTAACGCCAATGCTTCGAAGTGCGTAAGGAGGATTGTCATGCAGCAGTCGAGCTGCATCCATCAGGCAAAGATCGCGCTCTTCCTCACCTAACAAGGTTTTGCGCTACCTCCGTGATTGACCCCACCTTTGACCAAGCGAATATGCATGCGGTGATATTGTCAGGCATCCCGATGACATCACAATGACGTCACAGTGACAGCATGACGCTGTCACAGCCACTTCATGATGACGTCACAAATTTTGGTGATCTGTGACTTTATGATGACGTCGTCACGCGATGATGATTTTTTTGTATCACTCGTGTTGACGCTGCCGACGGTCAATTTTCAAGTTTGGTGAGGCATCTAAAGCTTTCTCTTCAACCAAGCAAAACGAAGGGAGGGCCTGGTGGTTCGACAAGTGGCGGCCACACTCACCCTTGGCGGCAGAGAGCATGGTGGAGGCCAGGGCACACTGTTGCACTTCTACGTGGCCCAGGGTGAACCACCGCGGGTACCGGCTGGCGGCCGGGGCGTTGACGCCGGTGCCGGGGTCGTCCGGTTCCTCCTGGTTCTCCAGGATCGGAAGCCTACAGTGAAAGGGTAGCAGAAAAACGTCAAAGAAAGAAAACGGAGTTCCCCCCCTGTCACCTTTGTTTGACAGCGAGTTCTGAATGCTTCCAATAGGCTCATGCTCTGAGACATAATGAGCACTGAGTGGGAGCGCTTTAAAACTGTGAACCGCCATGTTGCACTTGTGCCACGCTTGTGCTGGACGCAGAGAAGGATAAGATCACTTTCGAAGACTTTAACATTTCTTAGTTTCAATATTATTGTGTTTTAATGGAAGAGTTTGTGACAAGTTAACATCTCGGCTTTAGTATTAGTATATGTGCACTAGAAACTCGATGCAATACAAGGCTGATGTGTACAATACCTAGTGCAGCACCGCCAGTTTGTGAAAGCGAAAGAGGCACACTTGTGAAAGAAGCATCGGTGACGACGAGGGCGACAGAAAATTGTGGTTCTATGCGTCTTCTTGTCCGCAGACGTGATATCGTTCTACGTGTCGTGTTGTCCAAGGACGCGACCCGCCAGAACCTAGCCGTAGACAGGTTCGTAGTAAAAAGACACAACACACGGTGACATCTGTTGTGCCTTTTTACTGCTACAGCGACTTCAGGTGGCACAGTATGCGGTGTGTGTTGTTGCAACCATGCTTATGTGAATGTGTGCGTGAATGAGGGAATGCCAAGTTGCGCCAAGTTTCTTCAATATGACAACAGATGGGACAAGCGCTAAGACGAGATAGAACATTTCCCGTCTGTCTCGCCTATTCTTGTCCCATCTATTGTGCTCCACATTACCAAATTTGCATCACCAACTGGCCCAAAATTGTACTCTTTTTCAATGTCACACTGACCGCATGGCACGCAGCCCGACGCTGTATGCCAGGTCGGCGTCGTACGGCAGCAGCGCCCCGAACAGGTACCGGGCGAAGGTGTGCATGGGCACGCTCTCGGGGTGGGCGCCCGCGCCGAGGCCCGAGTAGGGTCCCCCCTCGAGCAGCAGCATGGCCTGCTTTCGCAGCACCCCGACCAGCAGGCCGTCCGCGTCCACGTCCCGCAGGCGCGCTATCAGCCGCTCCTCCTGCCGGCACGCCTTCTCCTGTCCAGACATCAGGAAAAACATGTACACATACGTCAGGGACATCATCCCTGACACATACGACACATACAGTCCCTGACACATACGTCAGGGACTCTAGAGAACTGTGATTAGAGCTCCCCTTTCTGTGTTCCAATCTAGCCGTGAACGGTTTGAGATACAGGCCCATGTACTTTGATTTAGGTGCACGTCAAAGAACCCCAAGTGGTCGAAATTTCCGAAACCAACTACTACGGCAGAATCATATCATTGTTCTGGCACATAAAATCTCGGAAATTATTATTATCATGGGTTTTTCAGATGCAACTCAAAGTATGATGGCACAACTATTCAATGAGAACAAAAACCGAAGAGCCGACGATGACGGCAACTGTCTTTGTCTGCTTATATCCTGCAACAGATGAGAAAGCACTTCTAAGGATCGTATTCACAAAGTAACCTTACACTTATCCTCTACTCTACGTTATTGCTTAACGATGACAGATAAGAATAAGGTCGCCTTGTGAATATGAGCCCTAGCCTTTTTATTTATTTTTTTTTTTATGCAACCAACATACATCTAAGGTTCTCAAAGTAGACAAGTTCAGTGGCTTCTATGGCATCATGTCCAGTAGGATATGGATAAGCTGAACTATGGATAAGCTGAAGCCGTGGCTTACCTGAGCATAGAGGCCTACCGGCATGGACCGCTGTTGTCCCAGTCCCACCAAAGCCGCCTCCACAGCCAGCGAAAGGAGCGACTCGCTGCGATCCCGACTCCCTGGCACCGCAACGTGACGATACCTGCATCGTCACAGGCAGTCACGTTATGCACCTACCGTTGTGTGACTGTTCGTGTAGAGGACAAGAACTATGGCAGACACTCAGTGACTTCCTGTGAGTGAGTACTACCGTAAAACCTCCTTAATTCAAAGTCACTGGGACTGTGAAAAATCTTC
>JALIZH010023475.1:0-45458 GCA_030522465.1 Rhipicephalus appendiculatus | reverse complement strand
AATTCTCTAAAAGGCCATGCTAGTTCGCACTTGTCACTACACTGTCGCGATTGTGGATGTGTTCCTCTGTTTGGCAACACCACCATTTTGTGCCGTCCCATGGGGCAAACGCAGTTTGAAATGGTGGAAGCTGCGCACATGAGCGTTCTGTCCGATGCATGCATCGTTCAGGCCTCGATTGCCTTACTTGAAAAAGAGCTGGACCATCTGAGCTTACGCAGAGAGTTATCAATTAGCTGTTTTTTGTAACTTGTTTTATAACCGGTCGCTCATGTATACGTGGTACGCAGCCTTGCTTTTTTGAGCATGGGTTATGCGCAGTAAATATTTCAGTTGACAGTCAGTGCTCGTCTTAAGCATTTCTTCCCTTTTGCCTCTCGTTTTTTTTTTCGCGCTGTTTATTATTATGCATCCATACCAAGTAGCCCAGCACACCACTCTTTTGAACAGCAACAGGGATATGATATGGTCGCGTCGTCATAGAGTGCGTCTGCGTATTTTCAAACTCTGGCTAAAGTTAGCTGGGGCATAATGTATACAACGTCAAATCACACCACCACTGCACTTTCCTTCAGAAGGCTTCGCAGACTTTGCCGGTTCGGAACCATGGCTACTCGCCAGGGGAACTTCCCCTACATCGACGCACTCCCCGTTCAGCCAAAGCGAAGTACCAAAGATGTACGAGAAGGTGCACCAGTCCATCGGCCAGTCCACAGTCGAACTGCTCAAGACTTGGCAGGCGTCGTTCTTCACGTGTTCCGAAGAAAACGGCGCCAGCGACCATCAGTACCTGGAAATCGGCTGCGGGCCGGGCGATTTGACGCGCAATCACCTGTTGCCCGTGTGCCCACCGACACTGAAGAGACTCGTGTCAACCGACAACTCGCAAGCCATGCTGGATCATGCGAGGATGGCCCACGCGCATCCAAAGATTGATTACCGATTGCTAGACATAACCAGGGACGACGACGTGTCCCGCTTCATCGCTGAGGAGGGCCGCTTTCAACGGGTCTACTCTTTCCTCGCATTGCACTGCATCAAGGATAAGGCTGCTGCGCTGAGAAACGTGGAGTGCCTCCTGACACCTGGTGGCGAGTGCCTCGTCATATGGAAAGCGTGCCCCAACATAGAAAAGCCGCTGCACTGTGCTCTTCTGCAGAGCGAATCGTGGGCAAGACATCACGACGTGAGTAATGTTCTTGCCATGTATCAAACAACTTGTGCCATAAACAACGATATCGGCATTTACGCAACATTCTCAACATTGGGCGTGGTAGCGGCCGGCTCTAGAACGAAGTCTCCATTAATAGAACCGGTTGCGCGAACTTGTGCACAAGGGCTCCCTGAAACGTAAAGGGCACGTCGGTGATTTTTGGCCGCGATTACTCGGAGGAAGGCAGTGTGAAAATCATGAATAAATCACAAAACTGCGATTTTTTTTGTCGCAATAAGCAGGGTTGCCGTTGGGTAGACTTGAAAAGGAGCCAGCTTTCAAGCTAAAAGTAGCCAAAGTAGCCATGTCATTTCGCTTTGTCGCCAAATTTGTAGCCAAACTGAACAAAAGCGGTTTTATGGCTTGTTTTTGTTATTACACAAGAAATATGATTTCAAATGTGCAAAACCATTGAAATGATGTAGTGATTTAATCCCTCTTGCTTTTCTTCATGCCACAAATGAAAAAATGGTTTATTTATTTATTTATTTACTTACGTACCACAAGGCCAAGAGCATTACAGAATAGAGTGGACGAAACCGAAACAAAAAGTAACAGAATACGTGAGTTAAAAAGAACGATGAACAGACTTCCGACAGACTAGTACTTGTACGGTGGTGGCTACTGCGTCACGAACACGAAGATAATCAATTGACAAAGTGATTCCCCTGGTTTCTTGCGCGCGTTAGAAAAGCTTCGGGTTTTATAAAATGAAGTGCATACCTCATAGCGATAACTAAAGCGGTGGGACCTACAGTGCGGTGATAAAGTAAAGGTGTCGTGAAGGGCGCTGCGGCAGTATATACTATGAAATAAGTTCAAGCAGCAAAAATTTTGATGCGCTGTTAGAGACGGAGGAGCAAAGGCTGAATTTTATGACTGTTATTGTAGCAGCGCGATTTAGTCAGAAAGAGGATCACATGCTTTCAGTTTACATTACGTGGTATATGAACATATAAATATTCATAACAAGTGACGGGCTTTAATGCAATGCTGTTCAAGATGTAAATAGGCAGACTGTTAGTGTATCGCGCAACACTAATAACCTTTCATTTAACGATAATTAGTTCCACAAACCATATTTAGCACCAGGTGGTAGAGCAACTATATCCGAATGGTTAGTGCGTACAAGTTCAGTGCGCCAGTATATAGTCATGCAGATAGAGTACATGCCTGAGTAATTGTTGAACGTTCCATCCAACAAGCCTGTGGGAACATTATAAACATTAGTTGAAGTTGAACTGCCTGGCCCAAATACTCGGACAGGAGTCGGGGTTGCCGTTGGGTGGTCATGAAAAGGCGCCAGAACTCACGCCAAACGTAGCCAAAGTAGCCATGTCATTTGATATTATTGCCGAATTTCTAGCCAAATAGAACAGAAGCGGAATTATCAACAGAGTCTTTAATATTGATGAATAAATGAAACCATTTTGAATAAGTAAAACCACAAGTTTAAAAAAGAGCCATGGCGCCAACTGGAAACTTGAGTCGCCAACGGGGTCTAAAAGTAGCCAATTTGGCGCAAAGTAGCCACCAACGGCAACCCTGGACGGATCACTCAGGACGCGGGCATTTAAGCTGCTCTCCCTTGAAGCCGCACACCGAAATTGATTATTAGATTTACCACAATAACAAACGAGCTTCAATTTCGTGTGGATCATTTTTTTTATGCTCGCTCGACAAGGTGCGCTGCGCTTTAAGCATTAAAACTGACGTCAGAATAGATAGCCGGCTGCGTGAGAGTCGTGCAAGCCACGGGTTTGCCAACAACTACGCGTTTACCAACTTCGTCTTTGCAAGGCCGCGATGTACACCAGCCCGTTGCTGGGGCGAGGATATGCGCGCGTCGGCTAACGCGACCGAATAGGTTGAAAACAGTGGGCGGCTTTTTTCTTCTTTTAGCTGCCAATATTAAGAAAATTAATAGTATATCTGGGGTTTGAAGTCCCAAAACCACGATATGATTATGAGGGACGCCGCAGTGTTCCGGAAATGTCGACCATCCGGTGTTATTTAACGTGCGCTGACATCGCAGAGTATACGGACCTGTAGCATTTCACCTCCGTCGAAATGCGAGTGCCGCGGCCAGAATCGAAGCCACAACCTTCGGGTCAGCAGCCGAACACCGTAACCGCTACACCACCGCGGCGGTAATAAGAAAATTGGCTACCAAATGCGCTATAACAGAAGTTCAATGCAGCCAAAAAGTAACCATGGCGCCAACCTCAAATTTTCGTAGCCAGGCGGGGTCCTAAAGTAGCCAATTTGGCGCAATGTAGCCACCAACGGCAACCCTGGCAATAAGGAACGTTATAGGAAGATTTCAGAAACATGTATTTGTTCATTCATTGTCTAATTCATTGTTTGATGCATATCGCAGCCCAAGTGGGCTGTTCCAGCAGTTGTTTATACATTGCCAACACATCAAGCATTTTTCAATACAAATCTTCTAAATCACTTTAGGAATAAATTTTACATATTTATAGGAACAACAGGTATGAATAAACAGTGTATGAATCACGTCAGGCTACGCAAATATTCCTCGAAAAGCAACGACCTAATTGGCAATGGCACTACATTTCATTTTTTCGATTGTATGAGCCAAGAAGCTCCACTTAAAGGGAGTGTCTACCGTAATTTATTGTTTTTCTGTTTTGTGTCGCAATAGAAAGCATACCTTCTGAAGTGTCCAACCTTACAGCGGTTTCTCTGAAAGCGAGCAGAAATTTTTAAAGTGAATTTTTCTATGTACGATATGGCAACTTCTAATAGACGAGTTGGAAGTCATGATGATGATATATGTGGCCAATTACCCTTTGTATCGGGTGGACTCACTAGTGGTGTCCTAGCCTAATAAAAATAAATAATAAACCAATCAGTTTCACCGCAAAGGCGAAGCAATGAATGCGATAGCAACAAATTGTAATAATATACAAAGTAGGGCTGGCAGCTAACTCTTTTAGATCCGAGATCGCGTAACTCTACAACACGGTGGTTTAAGAGCATACGGCCGCTCCACGGAGAGATGCTCTTTCGCACAAGTACTTCGCGTTGAGAGCACAGCACGTAGAAGGGTATTTGAGCTCAACGCTGATGCCTACCGAGATAGCGCGCACGCCAGAGATCGCGACCGCTTCCTTAGAATCAAAGTTCACAGTTGCCGCTCGAGCGAGACCCCCCACCCCCATTCCTACAAGCTATATACGACATGACAGCCAACACGGAGGCCTTGGTGAAGCAGAACCCAATGGCAAAACCTTGAGGAATGAGTGTCGCGAAGTGACTTCAGCGTCTGTGAACAGGACGGAGAACTCACGGCCATGGTTCTAAAATTACTTGAAGTCGGTCACGCTTCTATTCGCGAAAGACTTTTTTTTTTTGGATGCGAAGCAGCTTAGAGCGGAGTTCAATCCGGTGGTGTGCGGCCTAAGCACCCTTACTGCGCATGCGCCAACTCTCCCCCCCTCTCCTCGCGGGAGCGCGAGGAGGTGGGGGTGGAGGAGGTGGCGTGAGCGCTGCCTCCGTTTCGTTTCTCCCCTCCTGTTTCGCTCTCTCCGGCGCAGCTGTGCGCTCGTATATAATGCGACGCGCGCTCGCTCCGTTGCACTCTCCTTCGCAACGACGCTATGGATGTCAACGTTGGCGCCAGTTGTAGCGGCATCGGTAACGTAAGCTGTGACAGCAGCGCGAGCAGCGTAAGCAGCACCGCTGATACACAACTCCGCACACAAATCAAACATACACGGAAACATACAAATGGAAACAACAAACGGAAACACAAGTGAACACCAGCGCTGCTTCGCATCCCCAAATGGTTCCCTTTAGTGGGAGATGGTGTAATTTTTTTCTTTTGAGTGGCGCCGGATGCCGTACTCGCGTGGCAGGAGTACGTGGCGTCGGCAGTGCCACCGGGCGCCGCTTTAACGCGCGAGTAAAGGAAAAAAAAACTTAAATTACTATCTTACGCGAAGGAAAGCTTTCAAAAGTGCATAAAATAAAATTTTAAGTTATACATATTTATTTGCAGGCAAAGTAGGTGTACCTGAGAGAGCCTTTAGAGCGCCGCTGTTCAGCGCCCATTCCTGTGTTGAGCGTCATCGACGTCGTCGTTGGCGTCACCATCGCCGCCGGTGGCGTAACTGCTGAACATGAAAAAACGTGGCTGATCCCTCTGTCAAAGGAAGCGGTATAACACGAAAGTGAAACGTGTATTCACATAAGTAGTTGAGCGTTTATTGTGCATTGTTTCGCCACAAGGGAGAAGGAATGAATGCTGCAGCAACAAATTGTAATGTGACGTGAAGAACGGCAAGCAGCTCCAAACATGCAGCGCGCACCTGAAGCAGAAATGACGCACGAAATGAGCATACACAAGACGAGCACGGACTAACTGTCACAGCTCGACATTCAAAGCGCGCTGCTCTAACACAAATACGCACGAAACGAACGCACAAGCATACACAGGACGAGCGCGAACAACTGCCACAATTATTACTTCGTGTGTAAGCGGCGCGCTCCATTCGTAAATGCGGCCGCTGCGGCGATCTAAGCGACCTTCGTGCACTCTTTAACCACTGTAACTTCAAAGCAAACTTGCGGTGGAAGCACAAGGCGTGCGAAGCGCCCGAATGCCCCGATCAGGAGATAAGCGCGCGCGCACCAGCGACCACGCCCCGTGGAGGCGCACGGTAATCCCAGCGAGAGGCACGACGACATTTAGAGCGCGCGCTCCGTGACACCTTCGCGCCATCTCGCTAGTGATGACGAAAATGCGCTGAAGTCGAGGAGCTCTGAGGACCGCCAACGGTATATGGTGTGTATAAATAGCTTGCCGTTAGCAAGCTGAGGAACGTACGCTCCCGTAGCCGAGTGGTTTCGCGCCGCGCGCTGCAGAGCGAGAGGTCGTAGGTTCGACGCCCGGCGACGAAACTTTTTCTTCTAATTTGTCTTTGATTCATTATGTTAGTTTATATTTTACAACGTCATATCCGTGAAGGAAATACGTCAGAGGAGCCGTGGTGGACCCCGGCATTAAACACTTTCGTGTTAAAAATAAAATAAGAAAACAATAACCAGGATAGAATAGGACTCAAATCCCTGCCCTCTGCGTGACGGTCCATTATTCTACCACAGAGCTAGGCAGGTGCTTGAAAGGCATTTGCAAAAAGACCCTAGCCAGGCGTCATGTCGGGCAAGGAATCGCGTTAATCCCTGTAATATATCATGGCACAAGAGAAAGGTAATAACCAGTCGTCACACAATGCTAACCCCGCAACGAGTGTAGGGTTGAGTACTTCCCACCCGCAACAAAATGATGATGATCATGATGATAATGATGATGGACAATATGTATGTCTCACACCCACTCTGGGGCATTGGCCAAGATGCCCAGTCATAATTCGACATCGTCATCAGCCTCATGCAGCATCAAGTCAGTCCACAAAATACCTGACAGATGTGTAGCGGGCACCTGGCTTATCCGCAGACAGAAGAATAATGGCGAAGTGGGTGATGTCGTACTTCGAAAATTATGATTTATAGCGTCACACACATCATCATCGCCATCCACATCATGCAGCATCAACAATGTGCACATAATAGCTTACAGATGTGTAGCGGGTACCTCGCTTATCCGCAGACAGAAGAATATTGGCGTTGTGGGTGATGTCCTTCTTCAAGAAAATTATGACTCATGGCGTCATACACGTCATCATCGCCATCCACCTCATGCAGCATCAACAAAGTGCACATAATACCTTACAGATGTGTAGCGGGCACCTCGCTTATCCGCAGACAGAAGAATAATGGCGTAGTGGGTGATGTCCTACTTCACGAAAATTATGATTTATGGCATCACACACATCATCATCGCCATCCACATCATGCAGCATCAACAATGTGCACATAATAGCTTACAGATGTGTAGCGGGTACCTCGCTTATCCGCAGACAGAAGAATATTGGCGTTGTGGGTGATGTCCTTCTTCAAGAAAATTATGATTTATGGCGCAGTCGATACCTCGCGGAAAGCAAAACTTGAAACACAGTTAGCGCGGGGCCAACATGAATGTGCGCTCACAATTCGCTGAAGGAGTATCGTAATCGTCGGTGAATTTTTCACTTCTACCAAGAGCTTCAGCCACATCGCTGTTCGGGGACGCTAGAAGTCATACTATCACGACTTTCAGGGCCAAATTAAAAATATAATTCATTTTTTATTGCACAAAAGTATACTCGTTCTCGCAGATATGACAAAAAAATCTTCTCATTTTAAGAACAATCGAAATTAGAATTATCGAGTGGTACACAGCATAGGCGTGCATAGTCAGCATATTTAGCATAGTTAGATTATAATTTAATATAGGCGTGCCCAGAGTTCCCTGCAGTGGGGGGAGAAGGTTCATCGCAGCTCTACCCCCCAATGAAGTCAAAGTATGAGGTAGACCTTGCGCCTTCCCCACCACTTCCTATGTGACTAGAGGAGGTCAGCCGACCCCCCTGCGCCTTGTGCGCCCACCTATGTAAGTTTGTGCCCGAATGAAACGGAGCGAGCTTAAGCCTGCGGCCACACCTAGTATGTTTCCATTTATCAGAAGAGATATCGTTGTGAGTTAATGATTACGGTGATTCTAAGAAGAAAAAAAAGCGCGCGTTGCCATTTTTGCTGAGTGCTGACTAGCCACGGATATTGTAACTCTCTTTTGGGTCCAACGACTCTTCAACGAGAGTATAGTGACTTCCGAAGAAATTGTATGTGTCTCTTTAAAGAGGGTCATTTACGTGTCCCGTCGGGACAAAAAAAGTCAAAGGACTCATTTTTTATGTCGTCTTAGAGTGTAATGTATTAATAAGGTTTAATATATTGCCACGCGCCTCATTTACTGTATGGTTTCCGCCCACAAAGACTATCAACAGTACTCGGCGCACAGACCGCGCCTTAGTGCTCCAGAAGCTTCTCGGTTGTAGTAGATCGTTCTGTTAAGATTGCACGCAAGACGCTAACACTCAAGATTATTCTAGAGCTTGCGCGACGACTAGTGATAAGGCTAGAATGTTCGACGCGTGATTTATAAAAGCCGGCGCGTTCCAACGATGTTCAGTTGATCGATGGCCGACGCCCTGTTCGCCGCTATCAGTGCCAGTGTGTATTGCTGTAATCTGACGTTCCGTTTACCTGCCACAAGTTCGGCCTAATAAACAGTTTCATCTTGGACCTACCGACTGCTGCCTTCGTCGACGTCACGACCACGGGACATCTGGTAGAGGTGCTGTGCGCTCATGTTCCGGACACCCCCGTCATGCCGTGAACCCAGCCCCAGTCGTGAAGCAGACGTCGACGGCAACTTCGATCAGCGACCTAGCCGCAGGCAACGAGGGCTACCACCAGAGTTCGGGCCCCTACCGGATAAGACTCGAAACACCAAGGCCACGACCACTACTGCGACCACTATGACAGCCACTGCATCAACTCCCGGCACGGGTCGTGATGCAGCAGCCAAGGGAGGCACCGAATTTCCGTGGATCATCGTTGTAAGACCCGGAGACCTGGCTGGAGACGTACGACCGAGCGGCTAGCCTCAACCAATGGGACTCGGAAAAGAAGCTACGTCGCGTCTACTTCTACTTGAAAGACGTAGCAAGAACCTGGTTTGAGAACCGGGAGTCTGCACTTCAAACCTGGGATCTCTTCCGCGGCGCATTCCTGGACACGTTCACGAGCGTCGCCCGCAAGGAAAGGGCAGCTTCTTTGTTGGAGACCCGGGTACAACTGCCAAACGAGAAAGTGACGATCTTCGTCGAAGAAATGACCCGGCTGTTCCGCCACACTGACTTGGACATGCCAGAGGAAAAAAAGAGGTCCGCTTCCTCATGAGAGGAGTGAAAGAAGAACTTTTCGCCGGACTTGCGCGCAACCCGCCGAAGACGGTCTCGGAATTTGTTTCGGAGGCCACAACCATCGAGAAGACACTGGAGATGCGCACCCGGCAATTCAATTGCCACTCGACGCCAGGCTACGCCGACATTCATTCCCTCTGCTCAGACGACCTGCGCGAGACCATACGGGCCGTAGTGCGCGAGGAGCTTCGTCGAATGTTCCCGTCATCCCAGCCGCAAGTTTCCTCGATCGCAGATATTGTTCGGGAGGAAATCCAGCAGTCGTTGGGTACCCCCTGAACCGCAGCAGCCTCAGCCGCAAGCCATGAGCTACGCTGCTGCTGCTGCAGCACGTCGTAATGCTCCCCGGTCGCGCCCACGTGGAGACGTCACACCACCGCAGTTCCGCCACCAGACACCGCCGCCACCACCACCGACGCCATACCATCTACCCGCCGGCCAGCGCAACGCTCCTAGAAAGACCGACGTTTGGCGCGCCCCTGACCACCGCCCACTGTGCTATCACTGCGGAGAAACTGGCCACACCTACCGCTGCTGCCCGTACCGCCAGATGGGACTGCGCGGTTTCGCCATCGACGCGCCGCGTCCACAGCGGGGTGAAAGACCATGCAACATAGCCGACTACCTCGCAGGAGCTCAGTGGACACCCCGATGACCATCCCGCTCGCCGTCGCCCGGCCGCTACATGGCACCGCACCGCAGGCAGTACACTGGCCCAAACCGGGGCCGGTAGCCTAGCCCGTATCCGGGAAACTAAGGGCAGCAACCGATGCAGGTGCGGTTGCTGTACTACGAAATGCCGAAGATCCTCTGCGGCCGCCGACGACGACAACGCGACGAGACCTGCAGAACACGACGCGAAGCAGGCGAAGCCCTGGCGACGATACCTCGCGGACCGAAGAAGGCCTGACGACGCAGCATGGAAGCACCGCAAACAAATCGACGCAGACGTGATCCGATGCCGCGACCTAAACGCAACGCAAGGCGACGGACTAGCGACCTCGACGTTCTCATCGTCGGCCACAACGTCACCGCTCTCATCGACACTGGGGCCGACTATTCCTTCGTCAGTGGGCCATTCGCCGCCAAATTGAAGAAAGTAAAGACCGCTTGGAGTGGACCCGAAATCCGGACAGCTGGAGGCTACCTGATAACGCCTATTGGAGTCTGCACGGCGAGAGTCACCATCAATAACCGGACTTATCCTGCGAGCTTTGTAGTCCTACAACACTGCTCCAGGGATGTGACACTTGGAATGGACTTCCTAAGCGACCACGGCGCCGTCATCGACCTGAGGTCTGAGTCGATAACACTAACCTCAGAAAACGCGCTCCCGCCCCACGCGACGCCAGGGCATCATGCACTGAACGTGATAGAAGAGCAGGTGACCGTTCCGCCACTCTCCAGCATCATAATTTCCGCTGGCACCGAAAAGCCCGCAGACTTCGAAGGCGTCATCAAGGGCGATCAGTATCTGCTTCTAAACCGTCAGATTTGCGTCGCAAGAGGCATCGGCGAGTTGCGTGATGGCAAAGCAAAGGTACTTCTGACAAGCTTCAGCCACGAATATAGGCACCTTAACATTGGTACGATGGTCGCCCACGTCGAGAAATTCATGGACACCAGCCACGCTTTCGCCCTCTCCGATGCTACCGAACCTGCTTCGACAAATCGAGGTCCCAAACCAGATTTCGACGTCAACGCGAACCTCCCGACGGTCAAGCTAGACCAGCTAAAGACCTTGCTCCTGCGATTCAAAGACTGCTTCTCGGCGTCGTCAAGAATTCGACAGACCCCTGTCGCGAAACATCGCATCATTACAGAAGAAAGTGCTCGACCATTTCGACAGAGCCCGTACCGAGTAGCGACGCGCGAACGCGAGGCCGTGAAGAAACAAGTCGACGAAATGCTACGCGACGACATAATCCAGCCGTCCAAGAGTCCCTGGGCGTCTCCCGTGGCGTTGGTGAAGAAGAAGGACGGTACGCTACGTTTCTGCGTCGACTATCGTCGCCTGAACAAGATCACGAAGAAGGACGTGTACCCCCCTCCCACGTATAGACGATGCCCTGGATCGATTCCACAACGCAAAGTACTTTTCGTAGATGGACCTCAAGACAGGCTACTGGTAAATTGAAGTCGACGAGAGAGACCGAGAAAAGACTGCTTTCATAACTCCAGACAGCCTGTTCGAGTTCAAGGGCATGCCGATCGGTCTTTGCTCGGCCCCCCGCGACCTTCCAACGCGTTATGGATAGTGTACTGGCCGGCTTCAATCAATCAGTGTTTATTTTTCAACAAAAGTACGTACAATGGGGAAAAATGGGAAGACGGCAAGAAAGCTGCAGTTCCTGCAGCTTGACTACGCACCATCTACCCTGTTGACAGCAATGACAGGGTGATAAAATGAACGAAGTACAGGCATACCAAAATAAATAAACAAATACATACATAAATTATTAAATGACAAAAAAAGCTTAAATATAGCAAGTAATAATACAAGCAAAAGGCGAAAGACATGACTGGGCAAAATATACAGATCGAAAAAAAAAGATATTTGATATGCACATGAACACAATAATATATCATAGAGCGTACATCATCGCTTTTATACATAAAAGGAAGAGAAACACAATGACATTGTAATTAAACATTTGGCGAGAAACACCAAGGATACCACAAAGTGAACAATGAAAACAATGCACACCTACAAAAATAATGTTATTACGCCGGTAGTGTTAAATGTATTAATTTTTATGTCTTGTTGCTCATATAAATTTAATATAAATGGTAACGTGTGGCTAAGTCTTTGCGTGCCGTAAATTGTGCGTGATAACGGAATTTTCCAAGGTGGTTTATATCGATGGAAGTAAATGCTATGTGTGTGTTCAAGATTTGCAAGTGTCAGAAATGCGTCGAGTTTCCCGCGGTTTGCGCTAATGTAGGATTGTAGCAACCTGAATTTATATATGTCATTAGCCATAACAATTTTATGTTTAACAAAAAATTGTCCTGTGTGTTCAAGGTGTGGTATGTCCTCTATTGCCCTAATCGCTCTTTTCTGCAGTATTTTTAGCTTATTCAAATTTGTCGACGTAGTGTTTGCCCAAACTAAAGCACAGTAGTTTAAGTGGGCATGGAAAAGAGCCTGATATAAAAGTCGTTTTACAGTAACAGGCAAAAGCCGTCGACAACGATTTAAAGCGCCAACCACGCGTCTCAACTTTAAACAGATGTGATCTGTATGCTCATTCCAGGATATATGCTCATTAAAAATTACACCAAGCGTCTTAATTGATTTGGTTACTGCAATTTTGTATGGGCCTAGGGTAACATAATTGGGTAGCTGAAAGCATGTACCGAGAGCGCGGAAAAGAACACATTTTGTTTTTGTTTCATTTAGCATTAAATTGTTATTGGTGGACCAATCTCGAATCTTATAACATGTGTGGGCCGCTAGAGCCTCGAGAGTACTAAAATTTTTTCCAGTAAAAAATAGTGTGCAGTCAGCAGCATATATTATGAACTTTCAATTTTCATCGATTTTGGCTATGTCATTTATGTAGTATAAAAATAATACAGGCCCCAGAATACTGCCTTGTGGAACCCCGGTTTTAATTGGTTGTGTACGCGATTTGAAGCCATTTATCTCAACGTATTGAGACCGCGCACTCAGATATGACTGCATAAGCTTGAGTGGTATACCCCGAAATCCGTAACATTGTAACTCATTTAATAAAAGTTCGTGAGATACGCGATCAAAGGCTTTACTAAAATCCAAATACAATGCAAGTGTCAAAAGCCTCTTTTCGAAATTGCACAGTATGATTTCTTTCTGGGCTAATAGAGCACTTTCTGTTGAAAGTTTCTTTCTGAAACCATATTGGCATTCTGTTATTAAATTGTATTTTCTCGAAAAACTCAATTCTATCATTTATTACTTTTTCAAGGCATTTTGAGAACACGGGTAGAATAGATATTGGACGATAATTGCTTAAGTTGTTTTTATCTCCCGACTTATATATTGCAGTAACTTTCGCTAGCTGCATGTTGGTTGGGAAAATACCTGTCGATAACACTAAGTTGTATATATGTGCTAGCACTTCCGCTATGAGGTCTAATACATACTTTATTGGTCGCATTTCTAAGCCGTCGGGATCACACCTCCGACTATTTTTTATTCTACTAAATAGCGTAAATACTTCAGATGTGGATGTCGGTTTAAGAAAAAACGTGTTTGATAACGGAGTAATGTCAGTTGTTGTGTGCGCGCTCTCATTAGCATTTCCTATGTTCACAAATAAGTCATTAAATTTTCTGCAAGACCGATTCCGTTTAATATCCTTCCCTCTATTTCAAGATTATCTATCTTACCGGCAGGGGCTCTTTTGTTCAGTACTTCATTTAACTTTTTCCACATGGTATTACGTTGCTCTGGACGTTCTGGGTCAAAAATACGACTGTAGTAGTCCCTTTTCGCTCTTTCTTTTTCTTTATTCAACTGATTTCTAAGAGTTTTGTATTTAACCCATAAGTCCGCATTTCGTGTTTTGACGAACTGCTGGTAAAGTTTATTTTTATGGTTTATCTGATGCTTAAGGTAGTTTGTTATCCAAGGCTTCCGCGATTTACTTGGCGTGTGATGTGCCTTAAGAGGAAATGATTCGAAGTAGAGTTCCTTAAATTTTGCAATAAAGTTGTTGTACGAGTTGTTTGCATCTTCATCAGCCATTATATTATTATAATTTGACTGCATGATTCGGCGCCTAAAGTGCTCCATTGTTTTCGGCGTAATTGAACGGTACGTGAATTGTTCCGGTTTCACGTACTCCGGTTTTTTATGCATTTTTAGGAAAATAAATACAGGCAAGTGATCGCTTATGTCAGAACTTATCACCCCTGAAATTGTTTCCTCTGTCGTGGCATTGGTAACAAACATGTCCAGCAATGACATTGTGGATTCAGTAATACGCGTAGGCATAGTAATGACATTTTTAAATGAGTTGCACTCAAGCACGGATTTAAATTCATTACTTGTAACTGAGCTCTTCAAGGCATCTATATTAAAATCGCCACCTACAGTAAGCACATAATTCATAGCACTTGCATGCGACAAAAGACGATCAAGAAATGTGAGGAAATCAGCCGTAGAACCACCAGGAGGGCGATACAGAACAGCAAATACATTTGCGGCCTTCTTTATGCATAGGGATTCATAGTTTTTTGTGACAAGGCTATATTCTTCAATTACTTCACAAGACTCCAGTGTTGTTAGAATAGCAACGCCACCGCCTCTACTCTCCACGCGATTTAAAAAGAAGTGATTGAATCCAGGTAGCATGAAATGTTCCGACTCATCAGTATACCACGTTTCTGTGAACATTATAAGGTCAAAGTTTGTGCCACACAATTCCAACAGCGAAGTAACATCATCCTTTTTTGGTTGAAGTGATCGGGCGTTTAAATGCAACATTTTGAACAGACCATTGACGTTTTTTCTAGATTTTACGATGTGCTGAATGTCTTCAGGGGCAATATAACTAGCCGACATCATGGTAAAAAAGTCATCACCCAATACTTTAAAAGCTTCACTTCTTAAGCGCTGCTAATTTTCTCAACATCACTCTCTCGACAGATTGCCACAATAGGTGACGTCTCCATGCGACGGGCAAAGATGTTTCCATTTCTTGTCCAAACAAACTTCCAACCATGTTCACGCTTTCGTGAAATTGCCATCCCCAGTAGTCTCTTCATTTCCGGACACAAGTGCTCATTGACAAAGATGGGGGCGTCGCTTTGCAAGCCGATAGTAGCGTTCGTTACCTTTATTTTACGAGCGACATTGAGAACCCTGTCACGCTTTTCACTGCGTTGGAATTGAACAATAGTGTTCGGTTTATCTTTATCTTTACCCGGCACCCGGTGACACACATCGACGTCACAGGCTGATATGGGTTCTCCGATAGCTTGTCCAACTTTCATCAGAAGCTGCGCAAGGTTCTCATCAGCTTCCCTTACCATTCCCTTGATTTCAATGTTTCTATTTCGAGAGTATTGTTCTGATTTTAGCATGTTCATTTGACAGCTAGCAAGACCCTTCTCGAGAGTGTGGACCCTGAGTTTGAGAGCGTCATTTTCTTTCTTGATTTCTTTGTTCTCGCTCAGAACAAAGTCAAGTCTACGGTTCACATCATCGAGACTGTCGCTAACATGACTTAAGCTAGATTTTATTCCTTCAAGTTCCGCACGCAATTTGCGCTCGTCTGTGCGCATGCTTCGTTCGAGAGAATCTTTCGTGCTTTTCCACTCGGTCCTCATTTCTTCTTTAAAATCTTGCAATAGTTTGGCAATTTCTTTCGACATGATAAGTACAGCAGACTAACAGCAAACACAAAGAAAAAAATAAATCACAGGGCAGCAGCGACAGCAGCTAAGATAAGGCACAAACTATCAATGCAAGAACTTGTGCACCAACCTGGAAAATGCAGTCGATGCTTGTAAAAAGACGTGCGTACGCCACTATCGCTGCTGCCAAAATGCCGGTCCGTGGGGGGCGGTGCCGGGTATATGAGGACCAGTGGCTGTGGCTAGTTGAAGCCTCGTACACCAGTCGTCGCCTGCGGTCAGTCGTCGTATTCGTTTGCAGGCGTCGATAAGATAGTGGTTCCCGCACTCAGCTGTTCAGCAGTGTTCAGATGTGCTCGATATCCAACGGTGTCGAGGCTTGGAAAATGCAGTCGATGCTTGTAAAAATACGTGCGTACACCACTGTCGCTGCTGCCAAAATGCCGGTCCGTGGGGGCGGTGACGGGTATATGAGGACCAGTGGCCGTGGCTGGTTGAAGCCTCGTACACCAGTCGTCGCCTGCGGTCAGTCGTCGTATTCGTTTGCAGGCGTCGATAAGATAGTGGTTCCCGCACTCAGCTGTTCAGCAGTGTTCAGATGTGCTCGATATCCAACGGTGTCGAGGCTTGGAAAATGCAGTCGATGCTTGTAAAAAGACGTGCGTACACCACTGTCGCTGCTGCCAAAATTGAAGTGGCAGACTTGCCTTGTGTACTTGGACGACGTCGTTGTGTTTTCCGCAAACTTCGACGAACACCTCCGGCGACTTGAAGCTGTACTTCAAGCAATCAAGACCTCCGGACTCACACTCAAGCCAGAAAAGTGCCGCTTTGCGCACGAAGAACTTTTGTTCTTGGGCCACGTGATAAGTAAGTCCGGAGTACGCCCTGATCCGCAGAAGACAACCGCCATCGCTACATTCCCGCCACCCGCCGACAAGAAGGCCGTGCGTCGATTTCTTGGGCTGTGCGCCAATTACCGGCGATTTGTCAAAAACTTCGCCCGCATCGCCGAGCCACTCACTAACCTCACCAGGGCCGACGTCGACTTTAAGTGGGAAACGCCGCAGGAGGAAGCATTTCAAGACCTAAAACGACGCCTGCAAACGCCTCCGTTACTTGCGCATTTCGACGACCACGCTGAAACAGAAGTGCACACCGACGCAAGCAGCGTGGGACTCGGCGCCGTCCTTGTGCAGAGGACTGACGGACTGGAAAGGGTCATTAGTTATGCTAGCCGGTCGCTATCCAAGGCAGATGCCAACTATTCCACAACAGATAAGGAGTACCTCGCCATCATCTGGGCTGCGTCAGTGTTTCGCCCCTACCTCTATGGCAGGCCCTTCAAAGTTGTGAGCGACAACCACGCCTGGTGTTGGCTAGCTAACTTGAAGGATCCTTCAGGTCGTCTCGGAAGATGGAGTTTAAGGCTTCAAGAATTCGACATTACCGTCGTTTACAAGTCCGGACGAAAACACTCCGACGCCGACTGCTTATCTCGCGCCTCCGTCGACCCGCCGCCGCAGGACGACCAGGAGGATGACTTCTTCTTGGGAACCATAAGTGCCGACGACTTCGCCGAACGACAGCGAGCCGACCCGGAACTCAGAGGCCTTGTGGAGTACCTTGAAGGCAAGACCGCCATTGTTCCAAAGGCATTCAAGCGAGGACTCGCTTCGTTTTTTTTTGCGAGACGGTGTTCTCATAAAGAAGAATTTCTCGCCACTTCGAGTCAACTACCTTCTCATAGTACCTTCAGCATTGCGACAAGAAGTGCTCCAGGCACTACACGACGATCCGACGGCTGGCCACCTCGGACTTTCCCGCACGCTCGCCAGAGTACAGGAAAAGTACTACTGGCTGCGCCTTGCCGCCGGCGTCGCCCGCTACATAAGGACGTGCCGAGACTGTCAGCGACGGAAGACACCGGCCGCAAGACCAGCAGGCTTCCTTCAGCCGATCGAGCCTCCTCGGCGACCGTTCCAGCAGATCGGGATGGACCTCCTGGGGCCGTTCCCAACGTCGACTTGCGGAAATAAATGGATCGTGGTAGCCACCGACTACCTCACCCGCTACGCCGAAACGAAATCCCTGCCCAAAGGCAGTGCCGCCGAGGTAGCCAAGTTCTTTGTTGAGAACATCCTCCTTCGACGCGGCGCCCCAGAGGTTCTCATCACCGACATAGGTACGGCGTTTACGGCTGACCTAACCCAGGCGATCTTGGGATACAGCCACACAAGTCACTGCCGGAGCACCGCGTACCACCCACAGACCAACGGCCTGACCGAGCGTCTAAATAAGACCATCGCCGACATGCTGGCCATGTACGTCAACGTCGAACACAAGACGTGGGACGCCATCCTTCCGTACGTGACCTTCGCATACAACACAGCCGTGCAAGAAACGACGCACATGACGCCATACAAGTTGGTCTACGGACGGAGCCCGGCAACGAAGCTCGACGCCATGCTACCAAACGTGACCGACGAGGAAAACATCGACATGACCGCCTACCTGCAGCGCGCCGAAGAAGCACGACAGCTCGCCCGCCTGCGGATCAAGAATCAGCAGTCGACTGACAGCCGCCGCTACAATCTTCGACGACGCTTCGTGGAATACCAGCCTGGCGACCGCGTTTGGGTGTGGAAGCCGATACGACGACGTGGACTTAGTGAAAAACTTGTGCGACGATACTTCGGATCGCACAGGGTGCTTCGACGTCTCGGCACACTCGACTACGGGGCTGTCTCCGACGGCATTTCGAACTCTCAACGGCCCACAAAGACTATCAACAGTACTCGGCGCAGACCGCGCCTTAGTGTTCCAGAAGCTTCTCGGTGTTAGTAGATCGTTCTGTTAAGATTGCACGCAAGACGCTAACACTCAAGCCTATTCTAGAGCTTGCGCGACGACTAGTGATTAGGCTAGAATGTTCGACGCGCGATTTATAAAAGCCGGCGCGTTCCAACGATGTTCAGTTGATCGACTATCAGTGCCAGTGTGTATTGCTGTAATCTGACTTACCGTTTACCGGCCACAAGTTCGGCCTAATAAACAGGTTCATTTTGGACCTTCCGACTGCTGCCTTCGTCGACGTCACGACCACGTGACAATATAAAAAACGAAAGTAGGGGAACGATCATGTAGGCTTACGAAATTTGCAATGCGGACGTGGTATCGCATACTGAGTAACTTTGCCTCAGCGCGAGTAATCTCCGCCAACTTGTACGTTATTTAGCCCTAATAGTTGTTCATCCTGATTGCGAAAATGCAAGAAATTAGTCCAGTGCTTTCATGGGCGGACAATCAAGTTTCCGCGCATGGTTCTACAAAAGACCACGGGTCTAGGATCGTTTTTTTGTGTATACACTGCAAATCTTTAATTTGACTGCTAAAAATTTTGCGGTAAATTTTGGCAGATTTTCACAGATCCAGTCACAGACCAGGATCACTCAAAGAAGCGGACATTGTGTTTTGATGAAATTCAAGTTCAGAAATCAATAATTGCGGGAAATTGAAGGGTAGCTTTTTAGAGTATTCCATTTGCGGCACGTATTCAGTTTTAGTAATTGCAATCGGCGAGAGTGCAAGGCATGTGCCTATACAGACGACCATAATCTTGTAAATTACACCATTTCTGAGACTTTTGCTATCAACTTAATGTATAACGAAAATTTACGGAAATTATGCGAGGTACCTCTTGTCATGAAAATTCGTGCCAAGCAGATCCGTCATGTGAACTAACTACTTAATTTTAATAATATAATAATATGTGGGGTTGAACGTCCCAAAACCACGATATGATTACGAGAGACGCCGTAGTGGAGGGCTCCGGAAATTTAGGCCACCTGGGTTTCTTTAACGTGCACCTAAATCTAAGTACACGGGCCTCAAGCATTTTTGCCTCCATCAGTCAACTAACTACACAATTGCAGTAAGCGTGTCAGGTAATGTTCTAGAAAGCAAAATAGCAAAAACTAGCAAATACTCAATGTTGCACCTTGCTTTTCCAGTAAATATATTCCATATTTTATGGTATTTAAGCTAAAAGATTACATTCTGCGCCAAGCGATATCATATGGCGTGAATCAGGGGTGTGAAGCTCACTTCAGCTAGCGGCCGCTGTCACGAATTGTAGTCTCCCAAAAGGCCCGGGACAGTGAAGAAGACACGAGAGGGGTGGGGGGGAGGGGAGGGTTGCTGAAGAAACTTTTAGCTAACACTGACATGTCAAAAAAGGCCTTTCCCATATCTGACATATGGGGCATAAATGAATGAGACTTAAACGGTCGTAAAGTATTGAAGTACGTCGATAATATTATCCAGAATGACTGAAACATAGTTTCTGTTCCACGGATATGTTTGAACGTATGGTAGCGCACGAGGTGCCCCGCGTTAAAGAAAATGCCTGAGACTATTTGTGTGTGAAGCTCATGAACGCACTTATTAGTAACACACACACACACACGCACACGCACACGCACACACACACACACACACACACACACACACACACACACACACACACACACACACACACACACACACACACGAATAAATGGGAGGAAGACAGTCATGTGTGGGCCGGGACTCTAACGAAAAGTCCCCGGTCCACGTGTTTGAGACCTCTGGCGTAAATGCTGCAGCACTCGGAACTTTATCCAAGCGCTCAATTAACAATAGGTAGCAACGAACGTGCCTTCGGCGTTTGTAAACCTCATGAATCCACCGTGGGGTGTCTGAAAACGCGCCATGTTTTTGGTACTGTTGCAAGAATTGCACGTAAATCTCATTCGGTTAGATCGGCCCGGGATTACTCCTCCGGCGTACAGCACCTGAAGGTCCAGGTACAGAGCCTAAAGGTGCTAGTCTTGAAGAGACAGGGATTCTCAAGGCTTCTACTCTGCATTTCTCGTGGAGATTACGGGGCACGTCTGTACAGATGGAAGGAACGGAGGGAGGATGGAAATAAAAACGCAGAAGGTAGGGAGGTTAGTCAGAAAAGTGACTGGTAGGCTAACCTGCGCTGGGACACTGGAGAAAAGGGAATTGAAAGAGGGTCCTTAAAAATGGTAGCCAGCATTGTCTTTGGCAAAAGGCTGCGAGAGTGTGCACGAGAAGGGAACTTGCTGGCATTTATGGAAGCTTGCTGTTTGCCACGTTGAGCTCATTTATTTGTTATATTATTGCGATAGCAATTATATGGACAGTCTCGACGGGTTTCTTCCGTCGTCGTTGCCGTCGCCGTCATGTCGCGTATGAAGTCCAAATTGATAAGAACCCCCTTCACATCGTACGTTCTACCAGCGGGTAATAGCGGGCGAACGGGAGCGATGAACGAGGATGAAGCGGCGATCAAACGTGCCGGTATCTCCGTCGCTCCGAGGCGCATGGGATAAGATCCCCCCAACTGTTCAACCGGCCCCGCCCGTCGTTCGCGAGCGTGAAAAGACGCAAGGGCGGGGGGGCGGTCCCTCGAGTGACCTTCGATGTTAAGACCGCGGTCGTCGCGGGCGCGCGCGTTATCTCCCCATCTCGGCAGCCGACAGCGGGCGGCCGGTGTACCCTTCTACGGGCCGCGGTCTCAACGCGAAGAGAATGTGGTGTGCAGAGTGTCCCTGGAGCAACAAGCGTTTTCTAGAGTTGCGTGAGATCGGATTCTAGAGAGTTAGCTGCCAGCCTCACTTCGTATAACATTGCAATTTGTTACTACCGCATTCATTTCTTCACCCTTGCGGTGAAACTGACTTTTTTTACGTTCAAGCAACCTTTTCGGCAATGGTTGTACCGTATTTTTTGCATTGTTTTACCCTACAGGTGATACGTCGCGCTATAGACGTACAACTGGTGCCGATCGACCCGATGACTCTCAGGAAGGACCTGTTCAGCCTTGTCAAGCAAACGGGGATTATTCCGTTGACGTGTGAGCTGTTGAAAGTCGCTAAAGAAAATGTGCCAATTGAAGACTATGCTCGTAAGTATCGAAAGGGCTGTCTAAATGTGTTTTTAAATTTATCTTTTTTTGACGTTGAAATATTTTAAGTGCACCAGACGAGTTTTCGTGAATGCGTCCTATCAGCTTGGTAGTTTGCACGACAGTAGAATTTTTAAGGCCTGTTTTTTCTTTGTTAGATATAACATTGATGAGAGCTAAAAAGCAATCAACCCAAAGAAAGTATAGGGGATATTATTCGTAGTAATCGTGATTTAACTGTAAAGAAATTCATGTGGACGAAAAGCAGGGCTGGGCAGTATCGAAGATACATGTATCTGAGATACTATCTTAGATATTCTTTGGATATCTTGTATCTGTATCGCGATACGTCTCGCAAGACGAGTATCTGTATCTGTATTTGCGATACATTTAATAATGTATCGTGTAGCTTAAGATACAAGATACTGCTATCGCAACAGTATACCGTGCGAAACAATAATCGCTGACTGAACTCCGCTTCTAAAGTTGGCGCTGGTGCCACACTGCCCCCGAAATAAAACTAAGGGCAGTGACATAATTTTATCCTTCCGACACAGTCCACCAGTGAGGGCAGGCGATGAGGTATGCGCGACCATTTTGATGAGGCAGAGCAACGTAACATCGCTCGCGTAGTCTCGACAGAAACAATTAAGCGCGCGAATATAGACGTTCGCGCGCTTACCCACGTGCATTTCGTTTTCCCTTTTTAGTTGCGCCGGTTCCATGACACTTATCCTTAGCCACTTACCAGTGGCTAAGGGTAAGTGGCTAAGCGACGGCGTCATAATATGATCGTACATATTATGATGCCGCTCTCCTGCGCGGTACTTCGGTACAAAATCTGAAACACGGGGTTGCTTTGCATCTCGTGACTTTCACACATCAGCGTTTTGAAGAATCTTGTAGATGCAAATTTAATTACATGCGACTGACTTATGCACAAATAAGATTCTAGCTATATCACCACCGTTACCGATGCTAGATCTAATAAAACAAGCGTTTACCTATCAGATGATATATTGGTGTGCCATATCATTTTCTTCCTGCTATTTCTATTCTAAGAGTTCTTTAAATCATATGATTGTTAATACAAGTAGTTTCTGATTAGTCCTTCTTTTGCATCCCATACATTACCTAGTGCTCTGAATTTTTTTTTTTTTCGGTCTGGTGACTGCAATGTGTCTTTTCTAAAGTGCAGCCAAAATAAGCTGTCTGTTTTATCGTTACTTTTAACTGCCTGCTTTATTTCTGCTACTGTTTACTGTTGTTTTTCTTTTTTTAGGCCTCCCTATTTTTTTCGCTATTACTAATTGCCAGGTAATCGGAGCGCATGCGTCGTACGCTCACCTCTCGCGGGCTCTCGTTAAGTGAAGCCCGCAACACTACGCCCGCAAGCTTTGCGTGCGGTATTCTAAAACTCCCTAATTACAGAAATCACAAGCAAGAACAGCTGTCGGCGAAGGGTCTAAACAGCTGTCCTGTTAAGCAGCTAAAAAAAGCCTTAATAAGTTCTTTCGGAAGTCTTTCGGAAGTAAACTAACGTACTTTGGCCAAGGAGGACAACACTTTTGAGATACTAACAGACATTTTATTAAAATGAAATAAGATGAAATTGGTCTCACTTAAGACTTTAAGCAGACCTTTTTGTGCATAGGCGTTATAGGCGTTTGTCCATAGGGTCTATAACAATAAATTTGCGAATGTATCGAAGTATCTTAAGATACAGTTGGCAAGTATCGTATCGGATACAATTGTTGCGGTAGTATCTTGTATCTGTATCTCCAATACTCTTTGCCTGAGTATCTTGTATCGTATCGCGATACAATTTTAAAGTATCTTTGCCCAGCCCTGACGAAAAGATAACTTGCCGCTGGCAGGGACCCAGCCTGCAATCATGGAATATCGTGCGCGAAACTCTACCAATTGAGCTACGGCGGCGGCCGTTCCCCCGTCCACTTCATAGGGCATATGCGCGCCTTTAAATCTGGGACCGTTAATCAGCGCCACTCGAAGCCATCAGGGCGTTCGCATTAATCATGGTAGTTTGGGTTCCTCATAGAAAGCACTGCGCTGAACAAGGAAGGAATGCTCGACAGGTCCATAAAATTGTGTGCAATAACTACGTTCTATCATGGAATTCCGAAATTGAATTTGTTTGCTAATGACACCCACTGAACGTCAAATATGGCTACGAGAATATATCCACAATGTAGAACAATATAAGTTTATTTTTTTCTCCAATAAGATGTCGAGCTATTTGTGTGCCGTAGCATGTTCCGAGGCCTGGAGGCGGAAATTCACGAAATTTCCTTCTCGCTCTGCATGCTCTCGTTTCCGGGCACATAGTCCAGTTAACAATTTTTATTGCTTAATTTTGGTGTTTGACAGTAAGTGACTGTAATAAATCAACGAGACACTTGATAGCCTGAAACGATACAGTACTGAATTTTCATTACGAGATAAATGTACGTCTGCACGACCGCAATACAAGGCTCAGAGTACTTCATTGTAAATTCTGCAGTGCTAAAATTTGCGCCCAGAAAAAAAGAGGGCTCAGAATAAAACCTCGAGGAGCAGCCCGCACAATCTCTGGGAAAAGTGAATTTATGATGACTGTCTCAATGATGTGGTGATAACAATATTGGACTATATCTTCTCGCGCTGTGAGCATGGTAGAACTCACCATTTTTTCTTTCTCGAGGTGTGTTTGGGAACTACTCCCCCCTGAATCGTCTTCTTTAAATTGGTTAAGTTGTAAAAGCCACCGTCGAAAATGGCTTTTCATTAAGCAAAACACATATTTGAAAGGATGTAAAGGTGCAATTTATAAATCCATGAAACGTTTTCGCTGATGTTAATTTGTTTTCATCGATACGCAAAAGAAAATTAGGACTAAAAATAATGTCACTGAAAATCGTGTCTATGTTATTAATTACCAGAGGTGCATTTCTGTGACTTTTTCCTTAGAAATCGGTAGGGCAGGTCTGCAGCAGAATTTTCAATGACTGTTTCAAAATACCATTTGTATTTCAACTTAAAAGCTACTCTTCTCTTCTCCAAGCACATGTATATATGGATAACCGTACGGGAGTGTGCTTCGCGCGCTGGTTCAATCTATATAGGCAGTTCCGTTCTATGTCCGTTAAAACGAATATGCTGATAATTCACGCGTTCGGCATTCTCGCAACAGCATTAAAAATCTGTGAAATATTGCGATGCTGTGCTCGCTTAAGGAAGTATACAAAGCTAAGTCATTGCAGGTTCTTTTGGAAGGATATAGACGTAGTCCTGTGCTTGCATATCCTGTGCGTGTATATTCTGCGCAGTGGATGTGCACGTTACTACGTGCATCTTCAATGCGCGTAGGTGATTGGGGGTTTGCCTTTCGGCATAGAATGTTAGTAGTGTAATTATGGTGCCATGGTCGACACTAGGTGACGTTAGTTGTGTGCGTCTGGAATTAAGGGATTGCACCACCTATGACTGTGTATATATGTAGGTGCACGCTGTAATAGACGAGTCTTGCGTGGCATCGGTTGAGTGCCTTCGTTGTGTTAAGACGTTTATTGGCGACGATGCACAGAGCGACAGCCAAGGGGGGGGACCGACTCTCAGCACGAGCTGCTCGTTCTCGTCGAAGACAGCGACCCACTAGAAGGCACTGGAGAGGATGACCCACTGTATAGCTCCAAAGCTTCGCTACAATTACCCCGCGTACGGAAAGGGAGCCGCCTGGCGACCTAACAGCTGGTTACTATGAGTGGGTCATGGTAGACCTTGAGGCGCTCCACGTTGACAATGTCGCGCCCTCGACGGCGCATGTCCGAAGATGGTTCGATGGGTTCGATCAGGTAGTTTACAGGGGAAGTGCGTTCGACGACACGGTAGGGGCCTTCGTATTTGGGCAGTAGTTTTGAAGAGAGGCCAGTTGCCGTGGTAGGGATCGAGAGCCATACGAGCGCTCCAGGGAGGAACGTGGGCGCAGAAGTGCTGGTGTCAGCGCGAATGCTCTTCTGCCGCTCCTGATCATGTGGACTAAAGGTCTTCGCAAGCTCTCGACACTCTTCAGCAAGCCTGGCTGTGTTAGAAATAGGCGCACACTCAGATGGATCCGGCTTGTATGGAAGTATCGTGTCGATGGTGTGCGACGGGCGCCTTCCATATAATAAAAAGAAAGGCGAAAAACCCAGTAGTGCTCTGAGGGGCGGTGTTATAGGCGTAGGTGACGAATGGCAGAATGGCATCCCAATTTGTGTGATCGGCGGCGACGTACATGGAGAGCATGTCGCCGAGCGTACGGTTGAAGCGTTCGGTGAGGCCATTCGTCTGCGGGTGGTACGCAGCCGTTTTGCGGTAAGCAGCCGTTTCGTACATGGCGAGCCAGTCTTCGACGTCGGTGCCATCCGCGCCGGTGAAGACAGGAGGATCGCGGATGCGGGGGACACCGGGACATGGCGTCGGCGCAGGAGGAAGCGTTTGCTCAGTGCTGTCTTGGGGCATGGTAGATGGTACGGTACGGGATCGAAGCTCCAAGGGCATGGAATGCGGGCCGAAGTGGTTTTAAGGGCACAGCACCTCCACCAAATTGTTAAGACGTTTATTGGCGACGATGCACAGAGCGACAGCCACGGCGGGGACCGACTCTTAGCACGAGCTGCTCGTTCTCGTCGAAGAGGGCGACCCACTAGAAGGCGCTGGAGAGGATGACCCACTGTATAGCTCCAAAGCTTCGCTACAATTGTTTTATGTCGCGCCGCGTGCCGACACTAAAATCTGGCGACGAGGGATCCGATCACACTGCCATGGCTTACGCCGCACTGGCCGCGCTTTCGTCGCCGCCGCCTTTTCTCGCCAACCCGGACACTCAGCCACACCATGGCTCCGCTGGATACACCTCTTCGAGATTTGCTTCCCGCGTCCGGTGCAGCCGACTTGCCTGCCCCCCGCTGCCTAAACCTGCTGCTGCACCGCTGCCTGGACCTGGAAGGACAACGCCTTTGCAATGAGCTTCCACTGCCAACCACGCCCCAGCTGTCCGACACGGTGCATGAGTGACTATGGTGGTCGGCTGCTGACCCGAAGATAGCGGGTTCGATGCCGGCCTCGGCGGTCGCATTTCCGTTGAGGCGAAATGGTGGAGGCCCGGGCACTGTGCGAATTCAGTACACTTTAAAGAACACAAGATGGTCCCAATTTCCGGAGCACTCCACTACGACGTCCCTCGTGATCATATTGTGGATTTAGGACGTAAAACTCTCGATATTATTAACCGTTCCCCAGCTACCGACGACCGAGCCATTGACTACCGACGCTACCTCAGCCGGTGAATGCAACGACTAGACGGAATTTTAGGCAAATGCCTATTTCGAGCCACTTTGACATATGAGAATGAACTAGAGGTTCAGGACCTTTTAGTATTTTTATAGTGCCTTTAAATGCATATTTTAGTGTTTGTGCCTGAATTTCTGCAAATGCCTATCAATGCCTTTAAATTAGCTGCGCTTCATGGGCTTCACTTGTCCATCCACAGATCTCAGGTGGCGTGGTCACGCTCACAATCTAGAGCTCAATAGATGCCTAAAATATGGCTATCAGTCCCTGAAACCACCCTTATCGCTTTGGCGAACGGACGCATCACCGCAGTTTGGTCATCGTGGCCCTTCGCATGCGCTTGGATCTTCACGTGACCGCAAGGCCAGCTCGACTTCGAAAGCCCTTAAACAGAAGTCTTCGCCGAGTGGGCCACGCTGTTCGACGACACGGCATGAACCATGCAAGTCGTAGCGCGTCTTCAGTTTTGCAGCTCGCTGTCTTCAGCTCGGCGCACGGAAATCGCACTTACTTCATGGGTGACGGACGCATCGCTCCTACTTTGGTCATTGTGGGCCTGCGCCTGTATCTGGATCTTCACGTGACGGAAATGTGAGATGGACTTTGAAAACCATTAAAAGGCGGCTTCGCCAAGTGTACCACGCAGTTCGGCGGCACCACATGAACCGCACAAATAGTAAAACATCTGAGAAACTGTGTTACTTGCGTTTACGTTTGCGCCTGTTTCTGTGCACTGCTGCAAAAAACATAGCGCGAAATGTACTTTGTTTGAGTGAAGTGTTTTTGCTTTGCTATGGGGAAGGATTCCGCGAAGATTGGGGGTAAGATGTGGAAAAGGATACAGCAGATGTGATTGATCTAAGAGAGCTGACGAAAGCATTTGACAATTTCAAGCGCGATTTCTGAATGGACATGAAGGAGATTAAAGACAGCATAGACTTTTGCTCTTATACTGGCAGTTCGATGAACGATGCAGCCAGCGACATTAAATGTATCAGAGGTGAAATGCAGGGACTCATCAGACAAAACATAGAAAGAAAAGTGGAAAATAAGGAACTGCCACAAAAATGCGATGAGCTGGAACAGTATCAGCGCCTAAAGAATCTTGAGATAAAAACTTACCCATCTCCCGCTAAAGGGAATCATGTGTGGATGCGAAGCAGCGGAGAGATGGTTAGATGGTTATACGTTGTCGTTCTTGTAGTGGAAGCGATGGTCACCGGCAGCGTTAGTCAGGTAGAGGTTCTGAATGTTGGTGCACCTGCATCAGGCAACGTAGACGAGTTTCTGTGGGTGCGTCTTCGAGTATTCGTATACGATGGAAGAGTAGGTTCCCCCCCCTGGGACTTGTGTACGGTTATGGCGCTCGCCTGGACCAGGGGAAATTGTGTTCGTTTGCACGCGACACCGCTGTTGCGGTGGATCGTCAACGTGACGTGGCGCGGATCTATGGGTATCCACGTCGTGTCAACGTCATAGCCCAAACGTTTCGCCTCGCTCACTGCGTGGTTGGAGTGAAGTCAAGCGAGCTTCTCCGTTGTAGGAACGTCAAACTGTAACCACAATCGGCCGGGAAACGCCTCTTCTTCGTCTAGATGGGACTGCTGTACGACTCTTCGTTCACACTGCGCCGTTTACGAGACCGTCGATGATGTTAGCCGTTATCATGTAGGGCTTATCGTAGACTAGTAGGATTTGCTTGGGTAGGTTAGCGAATTCTGCTTTAGACATCTTGCCCACCTTCTCCTTTGCCTTGTCCATGGCAGGCTTGTTTCGTTGCGCATCCCAGGAAGGTGTCCTGGGCTCGCACGACTTGATGTTGTTGTCGGAGCAAGTGGCCGCCACGGAGGTGTTGAATGTGTTGACGTCTTTGTTACTGTAGAAGAGGCGCACTGCCGCTGGCGCGCGCCTCCTCCGTGGTAACGAAGCGACTCTCCAGCAAAGCCACTTCGCTGTCGTGGAGAGCCCTTCCGTCTCCTATCTTGGTCAGTAGACTCGAGAAGGAGGCGTCGGCTTGCCTAACAATCTGGACTAAAGAGAAGTAGTACATGCAGAGTCATTTGATTGTTCTTCCGAAGAACCCTCCCGTCATTGCTAAGCAGCCACTCTGTGCTCTCGGCGATGACTCTGGTGACTGTAGTGGTAGTTGGCGGCCTCATTGTATACAGTGTTCTGGTTCACATAGTGGGCGCTTCCCTACTTGATGGAAGTGACCGGACGCGGAACGCGGGACGCTGGACGCGGGACGGACAAAGCCCCGAGCATAAGATGCTTCGCATCTAAAAGTTGCGCCAGTGGGAAATGATCTAGTGGCCATTGTAACAAAGATAGGCGAAGCTGTCGGTGCGGCAGTTGATCTGGTTGATATCGACACATGTTGCTGGGTTCACTCTAGAGCTGTGCGCCGCCGCGCCGCGCCGCCGCGGCCTGTTTTAGGGGCGAAGCTCCTTATACCGTGGGTCGTGCGTCCCTTGTTTGTAGTAGCCACCTGCGTGATGACGATGACGCTGCCATCACGGCACACCACATTTCATGTGAAATGGAACACCACATGAAATGTACCCACTATGCGTCATAACGATGACGCTGATGACGATGACGATCGCGATGCCATACAACACATGGCATCACGATATGGTCAGCTACCTGCGTAACCTACAGTATCTCCCTGTGCGATGACGATGACGCTGCCATCACGGCACACCACATAGAATGTACCCACTATGCGTCATAACGATGACGCTGATGACGATGACGATCGCGATGCCATACAACGCATGACATCGCGATATGGCCTCACATGCACATCGTTTGACCACATGCAACCAACCACCATCACGTCTTTGATGATGTACCTCAGACGTGCGTCCCCTGTAGTTTGTAGTACGTAGTAGCCACCTCGATTTGCAAGGTCCTGTGTGATGACGGTGACGCTGCCATCACGGCACACCACATGGAATGTACCCACTATGCGTCATAACGATGACGCTGATGACGATGACGATCGCGATGCCATACAACACATGGCATCGCGATGGTTTACCGATGAACCTCCGGAGCTTCGCCCACTCATCATCATTCACTCCGTGCATATGCTGTGATTTTTTGCTCACGCCGCTCGCGCCGCCGCCGAAGTCCCGAGAGTGACCACGCCGCCGCCGCCGCCGCGCAATAATTGCGGCGCGCCGCCGTTAGTCTTTCATCTGCTTACCCGAATAGGGAATCTGGACATAAAATACATCACTTCACCGGGGGAGCTCTTCTCTATGAGTCCATGTAATGGACTCTCCATTTCAGCCGCTGCTGATTGGCGGGAGCTCGGCCAGCAGCGCGCCATCTCTTTACGGCTCTTCCTCTTCAACGTCATTTTGAGGTCACGAAGTTTTCACAACTCTCGACTCAAATTAGAGGAACGGAATGCGCTTAAACTACAGAGGGGAAAAATAGGAGAGAGCGCGCCGAGCATCTATAGACGATTTTCCGCAGCGGCGCACGGGCGCTGCCAATGTTTGATCACGTGACCGTAACTGGCCTTCCCCCAGCCAGTTGCTCCAGCTAATGCATGGGGTAGATTGGGCCAGCCAAGCGGCCGTGGCCGTAAGCGCCAGCAGCTGGGGCTAGAAGCCAACATGGCAGCACCCATGCAGACGCGTCCGCCCACTTCGATCCCAAATCACGCTTGCTACTCGCCCACTGTCTTCACAGAAATAAATAAATGGTGAAATTGGATATCGCTTCGTGTCATCTCACGCAGGGGACCAAGCATCAGGTATGTTCTGTCTTTATTATTGAGATTAGCTATGATTTTTATCCATGCCTGCTAAGCCTTGTCTCCGAGAATTTGAGAATGAATCTTGGAAACACTGCAAAGTACCGACGAATACATTGCTCTCGAAGCTTCAGGACGTAAATATAAAGTAAATAAATGCGTATGTTGCGCACTTACGGGCCACACAGCCCAGGACGACGACGTGATATGTTCGATGCGGAAGGAAAATGCATCCACAGGTGTCGCCATGTTGACCTTTCCGGCGCTGCCGTCTGCTCGCTATCATTCGCGTGCGCGCAGACGGACGCCGAGCAGACGACGCCACGCGGATGGAGATATATTGAGCAGCGCTGCCAAAAGCCACGGCCTGGAAACGGCCGTGGTAGTAGACGGCCACGGCGCGGTGGTAGCGCCATCTAGTTTTGATTAAACAAACCGGCTGCGGAAAATCGTCTATAGACGATTTTCCGCAGCGGCGCACGGGCGCTGCCATGTTTCATCACGTGACCGTGACTGGCCTTCCCCCAGCCAGTTGCACCAGTGGTTCCACCAGCCAACGCATTGGGCCAGCGAAGCGGCCGCGGCCGTAAGCGCCAGCAGCTGGGGTTAGAAGCCAACATGGCAGCACCCATGCAGACGCGACCGCCCGCTTCGATTCGAACTCGCGCTTGCTACTCGCCCGGTGTGCTCACAGCAATAAATAAATGGTGAAATCAGCTATCGCTCCAGGTCATTTCACGCTGGGGACAAGGCATCTGGTATGTTCTGCCTTTATTATCGAGATTAGCTGTGTTTATATAGCCATGCCTGCTAAGCCTTGCCTCCGAGAATTTGAGAATGGATCTTGGAAACGCTGCAAAATGCCGATGAATAGATTGCTCTGAAAGCTTCAGGACGTAAATATAAAGCAAACAAATGCGTAGGATACGAACTTACGGGTTACACAGCGCAGGACGACGACGTGATAAATTCGAGGCGGAAGGGAACTGCATCTACAGGTGTCGCCATGTTGACTTTTCCGGCGCTGCCGTCTGCTCGCTTTTACTCGCGCGCGCGCAGACGCCACGGGGACGCCGAGCAGACGACGGGACGCGGATGGAGACATATTGAGCAGCGCTTCCAAAGGCCAAGGCATTGAGACGACCGTGGTAGGAGACGGCCACGGTGCAGTGGTGGCGCCATCTAGTTTTGAATAAACAAACCAGCTGCGGAAAATCGTCTATAAGCCAACCTCCTGTGAAGCCCCACCACGCTCTTGTTTCTTTTCCCTTTTCTAGGTGAGCTCATGAGGAAAAAAAAATTCACGAGTGCGCGCTCCTAGCGTTCATAAACCAACCTCCTCCGATGCCCCCTCCCCTTGTGCTCTATGCTCTGGTCACAGTTCCCAGCATGCTCCTGTTTCATTTATTTGTGGCTGGGGAGTTATTCTCGACGTGTCCCCCCTAGTGCACTGCCTGTGCTGGCCGCAATAGACTGGCTGGACTCCAGCTCTTTCCGGTTCTTCTTCCGCAACGCCATTTTAATGTCATAAAGCTTTCACAACTCTCGACACTAATGTTATGGACGGAATGCGCTTCAACGCAATGAACAAAGCGCCCAGACATCTGCTTTTGTGCGAACATCTCGGAGGCAGTGCATAAATTGTGATCGCGTTAAGCTGGGGTTCGGAAACCTTTACAGGCGGATGGCCAAGTTGCTTGAAGCCGACAAAGCTGGGGGGCCGCATGGCTAATCAGGGGAAGGGGAGGAGGCTTTGCAGGCGAACAGCAAAGATGGGGTGAATTGAGAATAATGTACAAGACTGGTTTAGAAATCATGTTTATTTTCAGCGCACCTGTCACAAGGTCGAAATTTACAAACATGGCTTACAAGCGAAAATCTCATTTTAGGTCAAACCTGCCGTGTCGGCCTTCAGATAAGAATTCTAGCAGCACATGTTTAGGGGCTAGCTGGTGCATTCTTTCAGAAACTGAGGATTGCTAAAAAAAACACAAGAAAGACAGGGACGACGACACCTGCGCAATGTCGTCGACACCTGCGCAGGTGTCGTCGTCTCTGTCTTTCGGGTGGTGTGTTTTTTGTGCAATCTTCAGTTTCTAAAAGATAGGAAGTGATAAAAGAAGGGGGGGGGGGGAGGTAGTTGACGTAGTGTCGGGGCGGGTAATACTGCCCCACGGGCCGCATGTAGCCCGCGGACCGCAGGTTGCCGACCCCAGACGTATAGGCCATCGAATTAGGTTTAATGCGTCCGCCTGTCAAACGCACCTGTGAAGGTCGGTACGCATTCCCTGCATCGTTCTCAAATATCTCGGACACATTCATATGCAAGTTCAGACTTGACAAGTTCCTGTTTCTGTAAATTTCTTCCAGTGTCTTCTTACGCTGCTAATGTGCTGGCGGGTTCGGTTCATCAACGTGGTCATGAGCAAACATCACGGCTCATCGCTTTTTCGAGTAACCTAATGCGCTGTGCAGAAATTAACTGTGGACATCTCCTGTAGATGGACTCATCGATAATAGTTCCGCGGAAGTTGTATCTTTCTCTCCTCCAGAAGTCTCAAGAGTATTGTCTGACCTGAATGCTGCGGCGCCCTCCAGCCTTAAAGGGCGACAACCCAACTAGCTGGATAGCATATTTCTGGAGTCTACGATGAAATACATTGTGCCTATGCACAATGTAGATAAGTAATACATATCGATGGTTTAATGCACTTTTACCCTTTCATTTTCACTCGAGTAAGTCTATAAATAAATAGAGAAGGAAAGGCAATGAAAAACTTAGAGTAACCGATAGCTGAGCTAGCTGGTAGGAATTCATGTTAAAACGACACGACGTGAAAACATAGACACAAGAGTGAAGTCAAGAGAGTGACCAGTTATCTTTCACGTAGACCATCACGTGCAACTGAGTGATAGGTATTGCATTTTGCCTGGGAATGTACGTACAGATAAGTATTTTAAGTTCTGAGCACTTTAGGGGCCCGGGCTGTCGTATGCTGTCACCGTATGCCGTCATCGTACGCTGTAATCGTATGCTGTCGTAGCTTGGCGTAACGCAGGCAAAACCACGAAGAGCATAGCCATCTCATATTGAGCGCGCGATCGCGCCAAGGAGAACTCTTCTTCCTCTTGTTTTTCGAGCACCTTGATGATATTAGGTGTGAAGCACCTTAGGGGCCCGTATTGTCGTATGTTGTATGATATCGCCGCTTGGCGTAAAACAGGCAAAACCACGTATAAAAATCGGAAAAAAAAGAGGAAACAAGCAAAAAACAAAGGCAGATAAATAGATGGATGGAAATTCCTTTATTGAAAAAGAGGGATGCGCAAGACCTCTGTGGGGATAAGCGGGGCTTTCAAATAATACTAACATTGCATAGTGTCGTAGGGTTGCACTTAGTCACAATCACTTGTGCTGAGGCGGTGTGTGGTCAGTACTGTGGTTTGTCGAACCCCCGAAACCACTCTGATCAGGCCGCTCTGACTGCCATATTGCGCAAATAATAACTGTGTGTCCGGGTCCGTAAGCAGCGCTTCACGAAAATTTGTGCACTCCAAAGCCTGTATGGCCATGCGCCCTTTATCAAAAGCGGAACATTGCCATAACAAGTGGTGAAGGTCTGCGCGGCAGCGCAGCCCGCAATGATTGCACGTCACAGTCGCAATGTCCGGTTGTCGCCATTTAGCTATAGAATACGGTGTGTATGCAGAATTTGCGTAGACCTTATTGATAAAGACTTCCTGAGAGCGCGAAATCGGACACTTGCTGGAAAAGAGGACTGGTAGGGTAACCTACGTAATGCGTTTTTTACTAGCATGACGTAGGGACGTGCGCACGTAGTGCATTGTGGCTACCGAGGGAGCCATTTCACTTAAGAGCTCATACGGGTTTACCCTGAGGGGTGGGGGCAGAGAAAGATTAGTCGACCCACCAGCAGAAGCAGCAGCGGCGTGTGCCGCCGTATTGCCCCCAGGCACACACGTATGCCCCGGCGTCCAGATAATTTCTATCGGTCTGTCGGCTTTTTCATGCCTACGAAGGATTCTTTGAATAGCGGCAGCTGTAGCATCCTCCGAGGCTGGCCGAAATATTTCCGAGTAAGCAGCGTGTGAGTCGGTAAAGACACGAAGAGGCTTCTGTATAGTGTATGGGAGGCTTGCAGTCGCTCCCCATATGGCAAGGAGTTCGGCATGCACAGGGGTACCGTTCGGTAGATGGAACCTGTAGGCCCCAGTGTACTCGGTGGTCTGCGCGCAAATCCATGCTATACAAGCTTGGCCATCGGAGAGAGCAGCGTCCGTGTAGATGTCAATGGTATCTAAGCTCGCTTCCCTGAGTTGTCGCGTGGCAAGAACCTGGCGGGCAGTGTCATTGTGACGAGATATGGGACGACGGAACCGTCGAGAGGCTATCGGAGTTTCCCATGGGGGGTAAGGACTGATTAAGAAGGGGTGCATCATCATGTCGCTGACAATCCCAGGCCAGAAGTCGACGACCTTGTGGCGTGTTTTCCATGCGGATGTGATGTCGAGTGTGGGCTTCACGGATGACGTCCTGCAGAGGAGGCAAGCTCCCTGCGCTTTCAAGTGCAGATATCTTAGTATGTTTAGGGAGCCCTGTGATGGCACGGAGAGTAGCCCGATGAAGACGTTCCAAATTTCGGATGTCTGTTGGGGAGAACGTGTATATGGGTGCGCCGTACAAAATCTTTCTAACGGTCACAGCTCTTGCGAGAGTACGTCAGGCTTGTTGTCGTTCTCCTTCGTATTTGTTGGACAGACGACGAATCATATGTAACGTGGCTGGCCATGCCTGCCGCAGTCCACGTACCCACTTTTTTGGGCTGTTGCAGCTGGCTATTGGTAAACCTAAAACTTTGATTTGTGCGTTTTTTTTATTGTATAGTGTGCCATCAAATATCCAGCGAGATGCACAGTTTCTGGTTGGTGTGATGCTTGCCGTCTATGCTTATAAGTTCTGTCTTATGTGGAGCAAGCTGCAGACATATTTCCTTAAGAGTGGACTCTAAACTAAGGAGGCCTGCCTGCAGCTCGGTTTGCATGGATTCTTTGTCAGTATAATTCGCTGCTTCTGTCCATATAGTAATATCATCGGCGTAGATGGCGAATCTAGCCGTTGTGTCCCGTTCAAGATTTTCTGCTACTCTGCTCATGGCCAGATTAAATAGCGTTGGTCCTAAAAAAATAGATCCCTGCGGAACACCTCTATCTAAGTAATAATGTTCGGGCTCCATCCAGGCGATGCGCCGCTTAAGCGAATGGGCCGGGCTGCAAGGAAATTTGTAATCCATGTCTGCGCACGCTGACTTGGGTAGCGCTTAGCTAGTTCTTCAAGAATGGCGTTATGGTGAACATTATCAAGCGCTTTCTGCATGTCGACGGCCAGCAAGTAGTCAGGTTGCATCTTTCGTGACGTACGATTAATAACGCGCCGTAGCAGCCAAAGGCAGTCATGGGTGCCCAGGTTAGAGCGAAAACCCGCCTGGGCTGGATGGTATCCCGGCCGGGTTATCTCGAGGTAACGGGACATGCGTGTGTGAATCATGCGTTGAATGAGCTTACAGAGAGTCGAGGTTAGAGATATTGGCCGGAGGTTCTTGTAGAGGTTCTTCTCTTTTCCATGTTTCGGAATCGGATAAATGAGAGACAGCTATAGGTGCTCCGGTACATTTCCTGAGGCCCAGATGTCATTGATTACCGCCAAGAGTGCGTCCTGTGCTTCGTCTCCGAGGTTGCGGAGTTCTTGCCATGTTATTCGGTCGTGGCCAGGCGCCGATCGAGGACGACCGTGTTTGATAGCTGCTAGCATTTCTCCCATGCTAAATGGGCGATCAAGATCCGGATCAGGCTGCGGTACGGTGCAGGCGTTCGGAGGTGTAGGTGGATTGAGTGAAGCGTGAGGAAAGAAAGTGGTAATAATTTCGTCTTCTACCACTGAGTGATCTCCTTTGAGGAACAACTCGACCAGAGGAGGGTTACCCTTTCCTTTCCCACTGAGGCTGCGAAAAATGCGCCAGAGACTCTGGAGGCCCGGAACACGGCCAAGGCGCTCGCAGGTGGAATGCCAGGCTTCACGTTGAAGTTGGAGCTGATATTCATTGATAAGCTTAAATTGGCGCTTGATTTTCATGAGGTCAGAGTGCCGTTTGCCATGCGAGCGATATCTTCTCACTAAATATTCTGCTGTTCGCCATAAATTGCTTAAATGATTATCCATCGGTTGAGTAGGGTCCTCGCATGGCACTGTTTCTCGTGCCAGCGAACGGGTTTGTTGAGCAATGTCCAGTAGACCCTCAACTGTCGAGAAGGATCCGGCAACATGACTCCGAAAGCTATTCCAGTTTGTCATTGTCGTTGTTGTTTTGACCCGGAGGCATTTTCGATTAAGTGCCACGAATATCGGGAGGTGATCGCTGCCCCATGACTGGCTGGAGACTGTCCAGTGCCGTACAAATTGGGGGGCTGGCGAGGGTAAGATCTGGGCTCGTGTCTCTCTACGCTTTATGTAGTCCTATTCTCGTAGGGGTGTCGGGGGGTGTTACAAATTTCTACAGAGGAAAGTTCAATAGCGTCGTAAAGATATTTCCCGCGTGTATTGGGCTTTGAGGCACTCCAGGCCGGGTGATGAGCATTAAAATCACCTCCAATAAGCAGAGGGAGGTCCTGAGATGCTTGCCTAAGCGTGAGATAAAGCAAGAAAATAGGAAGAAAATTAGAAAGAGCAAGAAAGAGAAAAAAAAGTAGATAAAGAGAGAGGAAGAAATCAATAGAAATAAAGAGAGAAAAAAAGACAGGAAAAAACGGAAACAGAAAAAGAAAGAAAGAGCGGTGGAAAGAAAATGAAAACCGAAGAAAAACAAAAAAGGCTGCCCAGCTCTGCATTACCTTCAGGTATGCCACCACTAGTGCGATGCTTCCTTAATTTTTTTTTTGTTTTTTTTTTTCTACCGTCTTTTCCGCCGCTGTACGATTTTTCAGTTAGCTGTGTTTGCGGTGTCTTCACTGCCCTCTTGTTTCCGTGTTTACACACCCCTTCTTTTTAAGGGCCCCAAAGCAGCCTCTGAAAATACAAAATCGAGCGCGTTATTCTCTTTTCGCGTTTCTCGTTTATTATTATTTTTTTGGCGCTCTTCATGGCGCCAGAACGGTCGATCTCGTGATATGACTATAGGGCCCATACTCTCGATTGGTCCATATACGAGAAATATCAGTTGTGAATCGTCTCCCACCCTGTCTTGCATTGTATTCGCCCAGTCGTTCTTCCGCACCTCGCAGGATTATCGTGCGTGATGAGCTGATTTCGCTCCATTTTGTAAGTTTCCGATTGCGAAAGTGGAAATAACAGCGTGTAGCCGACTAGCTCGAAATCCCGATAAGCTCAATGCCTCGCGCTAACAGTGCACATGCTTTCTGAAGAATAAGTGTCGAGAAGATATCGCCTGTAAGAACTGTAGTGAAAGTGAGAACGAAACCAATGGAACAGGTGCCGGATTATTTGATTCGTCCAACGGACGAACTCTTTACAGCGAAGACGAGGCAGCTCTCCAGAAAAAAAAAGGCCAGCCCGCAACCATGGTTTTTTGTATATTTTTTACTGCGATAACAATTGTATGGACACTGTGTAGCGGTTTTCGTCGTCGCCTTTATGTTCCGTATAACGCCCAAATCAATAACTTTTGTACGCGCTAGCTCGCGAGCGCTAGCGAGGAACACGGCTGAAGCATAGATGAAACAAGCTGCCCATCTCCGTCGCACGGAGGGCGCAGGCGATAACAGGGCGCATGAGATAACATCACTCCGCGCGCGAGGCCTGCCGTGGATTGCTCCTCTACCAGAAAGCAAACGCCTTGTCCGTTTTTCGCTGGGCGAAGGAGTATGAACGGACACCGGGCTAGAGGGAATTCGTGGCTGGAGCCGCCACTGTGAACTTTGACTATAAGAGCGCGGTCGCGAGCGCTGGCGGGCGCGCTATTTCGGCACGCATAATCCAAGGGCTCGTATACCCTACTACTTTAATAATAATAATAATAATAACAATAATAATAATAATAATAATAATAATAATAATAAGAAGAAGAAGAAGGATATACAATGGAAGCATGCGTCCGTAAGGACACCCGATATGGCGGTTCAGCCATTCTGGTTCAAGATAATCAGTCGTATCGTCGTCGCCACGATCTGTCTTTCTCGTGTTCTAATGTTGAATCTGTATTTTTGGAATTCGACACGTCATTCCTTTCCGCTAACAGTAGAAACACAATCATTGGATCCATATATCGTTCCCCGTCATCTTGTCCTGCTCTCTTTTGCTCGCAGCTAGATGCTATCTTAAACGCCATTACTAATGAAAACAAAAATGTCGTCATTCTCGGTGACATAAACATAGACATTACTAACCCTACTGAGAGTCATTGCTCTAACTACACCGCATGCTATGAAGGCTATGGCCTAGATTCGCTAATAACTGTCCCCACCAGATGTCCTCCATGTGGTTCTCAATCCTTAATAGACCACATATTATCAAATTTACAAATTGAGCAACTTGCTGGTGTAACCACCGTTCCTATTACGGACCACTACCCCGTGTTTGCTCTGTTAAACTCAACCAATGTCCCAGTGCATAGAAACACAAGAAAAACCAACTTTAACACTTCCAAGTTCATCAAACAAATTGCAGAAATAGATTGGAATTCGATTCTTTCGACAACTGATCCAGTCGTAGCCTTCGAGCAATTTAATAAGAAAGTTAGAACCGCGTACTCAGAGTGTACGAGCATAACACAGGTTCCACACTGGTTTTCTGCTCCAAGAAACCCATGGATAACACCAGCCCTCTTACAAAGCATCAATAAACGTGAAAACCTTCACAAAAAGGTCAAGCGTCAGCCTTTCAATGTAACGTTAAAGTCACGATACGTAGCTTATTCTAATACACTCGGCAGACTCTTGAAAGAAGCTAAGCGCGCCTACTTTGAGAATGCAATAATGAAACACAAAAATGACACTCGTAAAACATGGGACACAATCAGGTCCTTTCTTCATTTGTCTTCTCCTAGCCGCAATCCTAATAGACTGAATACAGGAACAAGGGTGGTAGCGGAAGCCACTGACATCGCAAATGAGTTCAATGCTTTCTTCTGTCCTACACCTGATCATTCACCCGACAGTATACCACAGTCAGCACTCAATCAGGCCCCTTATTCATTTTATCTATTTCCCACATCACCGAAAGAAGTGTCCGATGCAATCACTAGTTTACGGACTACTGGACCCGGTCTTGACGATTTACAGCCCTCTAAAATCAAATTAATATCACCTCACATTGTCGAAGTGCTCGCACATATAATTAACTGCATGTTTAAAACAGGTGTTTTTCCCAACGAGTTAAAGCATGGTAAAATAACTCTCATATTCAAAAAAAGGTGACAAAGAATTAATATCGAACTATCGGCCAATCTGTATGCTACCCTTTTTTAGCAAGATCATAGAGAAGCTACTTGTAAACCACTTAACAAATTATTTCCAAAAATTTAATCTCCTGTCATCTGCACAACATGGGTTTCGCAGAGGCTATTCCACTGAAACAGCTATTTTATCCTTCACTGACAAAATAAAGCATGCCCTTGACAACGGCCATATTGTCGGCTCAGTATTTGTAGATTTTAGCAAGGCATTTGACACCATCTCCCATGACATCCTATCTCATAAGCTAGAAGCTCTGGGCATTCGCGGCCCAGCACTTTCACTCATACGCAGCTATTTAACTAACAGAACGCAGATTGTAAATTTCGAAGGTTCACTATCACATGTTACATCAGTCACAATGGGTGTCCCACAAGGCTCGCTTCTAGGTCCCCTCTTATTTCTCGTATACATTAACGATCTTCCCAACTGCCTAACTAGCACCTCATCCATTTTATATGCTGACGACACCACTATATTTACTTCTAGCGATTGCATGAATACCATAATAACCCGACTTAACTCTGACCTGAGCAACTTATCTGTTTGGTGCAAAAAAAACAAACTTCGTATCAATGCATCTAAAACCCAATTCATGCTTTTTCATACGAATAAACGTGTCATCCCATCTGCACCCCCCACTCATCCTTCATGATCATGTTCTTACACCTGCACACGAAGTCATCTTTCTTGGGGTCAAGCTTGATCGTCACCTTAAGTTTAACCTGCATGCTGAAATGATCTCAAAAAAGATCGCTTTTGGTATCAGAGTACTAATTTTAACACGCTCGTATTTCCCACAGCATATAAGAACTTCACTTTATTACGCATTTATACATTGCCACCTTCAGTACTGCATTTCCGTCTGGGGAAACACATATACCACGCATTTAACACATCTACAACATTTACGGAATCAGGCCTTGCGGATCATAAGTTTTTCTAGCTACATGTCCCATTCGGTACTAAATTACACTTCATTAAGCATACTACCATTACGCTACATGGTTCAGCTCAAATTGGTTTTACTAATATATCGCACACTTAACCATGAAATCACTATCGATACATTTCATGCATCTGCTCTAACTAATAGTAACAACACTAGATTTTCATCTAACAACAACATTTTACTTCCCCGAATAAACACTAATTATGGGAAATTCACAGCGTTTTTCACTGCTATTCAATACTGGAATATATTGCCATTGGATATTAAAGCATGCCGCAGAACAATAATATTCAAAAAACACATGAAGACACACCTACTAACAACATTGCTCGCTACCGATTCATTGTGATTATGTATATAAACATAAACCATTTCATTCGGTTCGTTATAATACCACTTCTACTATGTATCACAGAATTATGTTGAACTTTTTTCTCCATTTTTTAGTTCCTTGTTTCTAGAAATTTTAGATTTTATGTCGTTAGAAACAGTTACAAGCATGTGCTTATTTATTTATCTATCAAATGTACACCGTGTTCTTTGATAAACTCTTATGTTTATATAAATTATGCTGATTGCAAATTTTTTTGTCGTTTATAATGAGTTCTGTACTATTTGTTCGTAAATTACTTTTCATGTAAACACTTACCCTTTGTTGGTTCTTTCCATTATTGTTCTTTTTTCCTATATGCCCTGCTTTATTATCTTCTCACTTCTTTTTTTTCTTTTTTGCGCTTTAACTGCTATTTGCCATTATATGCAATTTATTGATATTGACAAATGACTAATAGGAGGTCCCCCTGACAGTTTTGTAACTCCGGGACCTCCTTCTGTACTAATGATGAATAAAGAATTGAATTGAATTGAAAAAAAGAAGAATATATGGCGTTTTACGTCCCAAAACCACGATATGATTATGAGAGACGCCGTAGGGGAGGGCTCCGGAAATTTCGACCATCTGGTGTTCTTTAACGTGCACTGACATCGCACAGTACACGGGCCTCTAGCATTGCGACCTCCGCGGCCGGGATCGAACCCGCGATCTTCGGGTCAGCAGCCGAGCACCTTAGCCACTGGTCCACCGAGGCGAACCCTACTACTTTCGGGCTACTGATACGAAAAACTGTATGAAAACCGTTTCTTTCCCGGAGGCGGCTGCATTCCCATAAACCAGCGTTTTGCAGTTTAGCGACATCGGATAGAAAAGAGTTAGCTGCTAGCCTTAGTTCGTTATAACATTACATGTTATCGCATTCACTGCTTCGCCCTTTCAGGGAAACAGATTTTTTTTTCAAAGGACAAACTTTTTTGAAGGGACAAAGTGCTCGCTTCCACCAAATTTTAAATACCGAATCTACCCTCACGCACGCCGCGCCGCCGCCGGTCCGATGAACCCCGCGCCGGTGCCGCGCCGCCGCCGGAGGTGAAAACACCGGCGCGCCGCCGCCGGCGATTTTGGGACCGGTGCACAGCTCTTGTTCACTCTCCTAAGCCTGGTGGGCAGAAAGTAATCGTTCGTTTTGTTAAAAGAAGAAAACGTGATGTTATCCTGGCGGAGTGTAGAAAAAGAAAAGGTTGAATAGTTCTGTGCTTGGGGATGACAAGAAAACGCTCATTTTCGTGAATTATCATTTAACGCATATGGGCAAAGCTTTTCTTGCAGCGGCAATACAGACGAAAGAAGCCGCCTGGATCTTTTTGAGGACATCCGGTGGCAAAGTGCTAACATGCAAAGATGAAGGTTCCCTAGAGATACACATTGAGGATGAGGCAAGTCTGGCTCAAGTTGGAAATGAGATATGGAATGTGACATAACGAACTGGAAAACATTTTGTTACGATGGATTTCGTTTATAACCGAGAGCATCATAATGTTGAAGACTTAAACAGTGCATATGGCTCAAGAAAAAATTTTCTGCATTACATATAAATTGTAGAAGCATAAGAAGTAAGGCCGATGACATTGCAGTTTTGCTACGGTCTATATCTATTGAATTTCATCAGCTAGTTTTCTCGGCGACTTGGATGACTTATAAAGAATATGTGCTGTTCTTAGCAGGCTATCGTTACTACCTCCTATGTCGTAACTAGCAAAAAGGTGGAGGTCTTGGAATTTATTTTAGGGATGCGCTTTCCAGTGAACTGCTTGATAAATATACTGTTATGAATGACGATGTTGAGCGCGTGACCATGTGTTTTGGCCCGTTTTTAGTAATTGGTGTATATGGGCCACCACATGGCCGCCAAAAAAATTATTTAGTTTCTTGATGTTGTGTTATCGTCAACTGTTGTCTGGTTGACCTCTGTTTCAATAATCCTTATACTAAAGGTTTTGAAACGCTTTCACTATCACGTGGAAATGCAAATTTTATAACACAACCTACTTCGGTTACATCGACAAGTGATACGCTCCTTGATAAACGTGCTTCAAGTTTAAGTTAGCAACATATGACAACCGGGGTATTTTGGTATGGCTGAAGTGATCATATGCCAATCTCCTTTTTGGCCATCACCTACTCCTCATATTAATCGGAACACAGATACATATTTCCATCGACCTAAAAATAGCAAAGCTCGGGCACATTTCTGTTCTAACCTAGTTCGGTACCCGGATTGGAATCATGTTTATTGGCAAGGTAACCATGATTATGCTTATAGCACATTCCTGCGGCTGTTGCGTGCTAGTTATGACGCTGCATTTTCACTTCAGAAGAGCTCATGCGGTAGAAATAAAAAAAAAATGCAGAAAGCCTTGCATAAACTTTTATCATTACCGACGCATTCGTGCAAAGAATAACTTGTTTCATGGTTTGATCTACTCGCGGAACACTGACTTAGCTTGATACACGAAATACAGAAATGTTTTAAATTCAGAAATGCGGGAGGCTATCTTAAACGGTTATGAAAAATTATTTAAAATTAAATGAACAGAGGAAATTATGAGAGGTTAATAATTGGCCTACGAACAGACATAAGGATTGGCATAGCACACCGTATCGAACAATTAATCATGAAACGTTCAGCGGTGAAAGATTGGTCAATGTTATGAACACTGCAATAAACTCAGGCTGCTATGTTTGAACGGATGGAAATTGAAATAATGCTCCGATTCCTGAAAAGTGTACTGAGTCTTATTGTTTTTTCTCGTACCCACAGATCCGGTTCAAGTGGAAAACTTAATGAGAAAGTTTAAAAATAACGCTGCATCAGGGATCGATGAATATATGCTGCTGAGTTGAAATTGATATCACCATTGATGTGTTAGCTTATATATTCACCCTCACTAATGTTAGTGAGAAATAACTGACAATGATGCCAAGGAAAGTACAGGGGATGTTATTAGAGTTATTGTAATCTAAAAGCTAAGAAATAAAAGTGGACGAAAAGATAACTTGCCACTGGCAGGGACCGAACCTTCGACCTTCGAATAACGCGTCTGATGCTCTACCACTGAGCTACGGTGGCGGTCATCCCTCCGTCCACTTTAGCCTATATACCCTATAAAGGGCATATCCTTTATCGGGTATATACCCTATAAACTGGACGGATATACCTTTCTAGGGTATATACCCTATTAAGTGGACGGAGGGATGACCGCCACCGTAGCTCAGTGGTAGAGCATCGCACGCTTTATTCGAAGGTCGCAGGTTCGGTCCCTGCCGGTGGGAAGTTATCCTCTCGTCCACAATAACTTCTAATAACATCCTCTATACTTTCGTTGGCATCATTGTCTGTTAGTTCTCAATTATATTGTGTTTAACAAAGCAAAACGAGCCCTTGAATTTACACTTCTTTCCTTCCCTCACTAATGGTGTATTGCAAGAGCAGTTACAGGTGGCGACAGTCACTGCAGTGCATTAAAATTGCATGACTCCCCTATTCGCAGACCTAATTACAGAACGCGTCTAAATGTAATTGGAATTGAGCAGGACAATTGTGTTCAGGGTGCTCTGCACTGACTGACATTGGAAGTCGGATATCCGACGAACTTTTTTAGTCGTGCGTTATGTCTTGTGTCATCATGCGACGAATGAATGCAAAGCTGCATTTATTGCTTCTATCATAGGAAATGAATTTTAGCACGCTTATGCCGTGCTAATTTTGTTGCCAACGCGGGTGCTATTTCTGGTCCTTTGAAGAATATTTAAGGAACACCAGCGAAAAGACCCTCGATTTTGACACAAGGCAGCAAACTTTGACATCCTGCACGAAGTAATTCTTAAGTGAAAAATGTATGCTTCAATCTCAGCAATTCTAATTGTCGAAGGTTCACATACGGTACCCACTCAAATTTTTGCCAAAACACTAGCGTATTCAGTCAGTTCAATAAAAACATTTCGCAGTTCTAAGATACGTGCGACTACTTTTGGCTACTTTTACTATCCTTGGCTTAACTTGGCGACATTCTTAGCTATATTTTTCCAATGATCTGGCTATATTTCGGCTTTTCGATTGGCAACCTTGCTGACGCGCGCGAGGACGAGAAAATCATGGTTG
>JALIZH010023474.1:12500-73481 GCA_030522465.1 Rhipicephalus appendiculatus | reverse complement strand
CACCTTTAGTAAACGTTACCGTGCTTAGAGTGTACCGTGGGAATCAATGATACGCGAAGCGTGCATGCATGAAGATGTTTGCTACGTGGCACTTAAAACCATAACGTTACCAGGTGGATGGATGTAGTACTCAGTAAACGTATGTACAATTTCATGCACGTTTCCGCATCTAGAACACATGCAAGTGTGGGAACTGGTTGTTCATGGTTGCGCAATGACGCCACCACTAACGCACGTACTACCAGCACCAGGTGTGGTAGGCTAGAATGCCGTTCTTTTATTAGTCCGTCATGTTGGTTACGCGAAGCGTAATGCTGAAGTTGATTTTTTTTTCTTTGGCTTTGAGGCACGTGTTACGAGATAGATCGATGTTAAGTGCAGCAGTTGTGTGCACATCGTGAGGTTACCGGGAACGCAGTGGCGTAGCCAGGGGGGTGGCACACCGGGCACGTGCCCTCCCCGAAATTTTTTTTTCGCCATGGCGTACAGAGCGAAAAATGACCGTTTCAAGGAGGTGCCCTCCCCGAAATCAAGGAGGTGCCCCCCCCCCCCCCCGAAAAAAATTTCTGGCTACGCCCCTGCGGGAACGTCCACTACACTGGCGTCTACTGGTGACGATGGGGACTACACTGGGAAAGCTTTGATCCGCCATAACGTCAGAACTCACGTTAGAGCACAGACGTCAGTATTATCGTAACGAAGTGGGCTTTACGGTGTGGCGATGTGAATATCCTCTCACCGTATTCTACCGGGGTCGAGCAACGCTTGAATATAGCTTCCTGAATGATAGGAATAAAAACGTAATGTTTATTAGACTGCTATAAAATTGGACTCAACATTTTAACCATAACTGACGTTAACCCGGAATGACGTCTGTGTCATAGGTTCACATATCTAATGTTTATTGTTTTGTCATAAATATTAGATAGCCAGCACTGCAACCAACCTTACGCCCGCATAGTATCTTTTTTCCAAAGCAGTTTCAAGACTTGGCATGGCTCTGTGGTAGAATACCTAATTGCCACGCGGAACGCTTGGGTTCGATTCCTGCTGAGATCCTGATTTTTTATCTTTGCAATCATCGGGTCTACGCTGCCGATATCAGTTTCTCTTAAAGCTCTCGCATTTAAGTTACTAATGCCTCACCTCACCCTTCCGGGGTAGATATAAAATGTCAATCACCTGTGGCGCATACCCACGTACCGCGGCCCGTGGTATACGAGTGTGTACCACAAGTGTCTGGAGCAAAGCGTTTGACAACGTACGCGACAGGATTTTCACGTTATTAGATGTGAAGCATCTTATGGCCGAGCTTAATTCGGTGTGCGGCGTGACATCCCTTACTGCGCATGCGCAAACGCTTTAAAAATATGTATATAAAAAACCTCCTTTCCTCCCCTCTCTCCTCTAGGCATACCTGCCCGCGGCGTCCACACTCCCACTGCGCATGCGCGTCCCCCCCCTCTCTCTCCTCTCCTACGCTTCTCCCTCTCTCGCCTCGCGACGCCGACGCAGGCAGCGTCTGCTAGCGAGTTTCTTGGTTGCAAAAACCGACTGCTCGCGCTGCACAACCGTTCACTGGCCACTCCGTATATATGGCAATGGATTTCGACCTGCAAGGTGGTGCCGGTGGGAGATTTCTCCTGTGCGCTGTTGAACAATAAAAATTCGCAGCGTGCGCGTTAACTAAAAGCGGACTGTGGGTCTCTGTGTCCAGTCAGACTCTTCTGTCTCTCATTGCCCATTAGCAGTAATTGATATGTTCCAGTAGGAAACACCGCTCCATCACTGCGTGCTTTGCGCCTCCCCAGTTTTCTCTCCTGCGCAACGCTGCGATGAGCGCCAGCGCAACGCCGCCGCCAGTGTAAGCGTTAGCGCCCGCTGCTTCACATCTACACATGGTTCCCTTTAGCGGGAGATGGTGTAATTTTCATGTCGTAACTAAACAGATAGATAGATAGATAGATAGATAGATAGATAGATAGATAGATAGATAGATAGATAGATAGATAGATAGATAGATAGATAGATAGATAGATAGATAGATAGATAGATAGATAGATAGATAGATAGATAGATAGATAGATAGATAGATAGATAGATAGATAGATAGATAGATAGATAGATAGATAGATAGATAGATAGATAGATAGATAGATAGATAGATAGATAGATAGATAGATAGATAGATAGATAGATAGATAGATAGATAGATAGATAGATAGATGGATAGATAGATAGATAGATAGATAGATAGATAGATAGATAGATAGATAGATAGATAGATAGATAGATAGATAGATACAAACGCCCAGATTTTCTGACTCGTTCATGGTCGTCTGAAAGTATTCCGAACAGAATTAGTGTAATCACACTAACGCAGATAAATACAAATCTTTCGCATCGGAAACTCATGATAAGATGTATTCGCAATAAAATAGTGCGAATCCCTCTCCGCGATCGACTCCTGATAGGGCGTGGTGCGATCGTTGTACTAAGATCTCCCTACCCACTCCTAAAGCTTTCTGGACCAAGCGCGGCTTCGCATGGCCTCCGGGATCGGAGGCATTGCAAGCTTTGTACACCTCACCTGGTTTTGCACCGACTCCGTGATTGGTGGGCATGGAGGCCGTGCAAAGCCACGATGCCGTGTGATGGTGCAATCGTGTGACGTCACGTTATGCAACGTCAACATGATGTCGCTGGGACATTTGATGACGTCATAGGTGTGCGCACGGGGGGCGGGGGGGGTCCAGGGGCGAGAAGGGGGGGGCGTGAAGTCAGCCCTATACATTGTAGGGGTGGGCGATAGGGGGCGCAACGTCAGCCCCATACATTGACATAATAGGGAGGGGGGGGCGCTGCGACGAACCTTCGCCCCCCCCTGAAGGGGGAACCCTGCGCACGCTTATGGATGACGTCAACACTTCACTGCGTTTTTTCACATCACTCGTGTTGACGCCCCCCGACGCGAGACGCCGACGGCCAATTTTTCGTGTTTCATGAGGAACCATTTTAGCCTTAGAATATTGAATCATGCTACAGAGCGGTAAAGTATAGCAATATTCAGCCAAGGAGGCCAAAGGAATAGTGGGAAAGAGCGTTCTTTCTCTTCTTCCTGGCCCCTTTCCAGTGGCGTAGCCAGGGGTGGCACACCGGGCACGTGCCCCCCCCCCCCCCCCCCCCGAAATTTTTTTTCGCCATGGCATACAGAGCGAAAAATGATCATTTCAATGAGGTGCCCTCCCCGAAATCAAGGAGGCGCCCCCCCCCCCCCCGAAAAAAATTCCTGGCTACGCCCCTGCCCCTTTCGCCTATTTTTCCTACTATTTACCGTGCTGTAATATCGGTTTTAAATGAAACACGAACAGCGGATCGCGTTGCCCAAGCATCAGGGACTGTATAGAGCGCGCCCTTGCGTCATCACCATTGACAGGCGTGCACAGCCGATTAGGCAGAACTGTAGCGTATTAGAAGCGTCTCCAGTACATTCTAGACGCACTGCGCAATCGAAAGCATGAAATTCGCTAATGAACTGCAAACTGCATGGACGTATCTATCTCTAATCATAAAGGTAGCAACTTTACCACGCGCACCACTGCTGGGGTTTCATTCGGTGCCGGTGTAACAAGCTTTAACGTGCATCGAACTCGCCCAATCCATGCTAGTTGTCCCCACTAACCCATAAGTCGATGAACTTATAAATTTTTTTTGTGTCAGCAAACGTTCTGTGTTCCGTAGGCCTACACTGTAAACCAGATTACACCCATATGGGTGTAATATGGTGTCTATAACTCACACCCCTACACCCCACGAAATGGGTGTAACAAGCAGGATTACACCTATAAAATGGGCGTATTTCCAAATTTTCACCCATGGGTGTGAACATTCTTGTTCACACCCATGGGTGTGTAATAGCAAGATTACACCCATATGGCAAAAAGGGTGTAGGGGTGTTTATGCACAATTACGCCCCAACGCCCATGCGAAAAATTCCATAATTAGAGCGGTACGCCTTTCCCAGTTGGCTCCCATGGAAGCGCTAGAAAGCTGACCCTTTAGAGCTAAAGGGCTCTAGTCCTTTTATGGCCACTAGACTAATCATAGAGGCTCCTGCCACAGTGGGAAAATCTGGCCCCAGCGCTGTTTTTATGGTGCATATGACGCACGGGATATATGGCCCTCACATACACAATGTAATCGTAGCTGAAAATGAAGGCATGACTCAAAATGTGTTGTCACATATTTATTTATTTATTCCATACCTGCATCGCCCCATTGGGCTTTACAGCAGGGGGGTTACATACAGAAATATACAAAGTAATCACACTCACAAAGCACGACGTTCACACAGTTATTCATAGTGCAAAATGAAATCAAGCTTTATTAAACACAGAGCTCGTACAGGATTCAGAGACAAATTGTAGGCTGTTCAGAGATCTTCTTTGAGTGCGCAGAGCGGCATCGCATTTGCGGCCAAAGAAGACATCAAATAGGATGCGAATTGCATGGCATGGAGCACTAATGACCAAGGCATGTGTATCAAAATATAACGAAAGAACCTTTATTTGCACTTTAAAATGAAGAACTGGTTTTAACATGCTTCAATGCAACTCACAAGTACAGCGCAGTGAAGCATACAAACAGCAAGAACAGTAGTGCAGTGCAGCATGCCTTATTTCTCTAATATACTGAAGTAATTGCAATCACATCGCAATTACCACATTGATACGCCACAGTTCGCACGTCTTGTCATAACACATGACATTACACATGTCATGTGTTATGTCATGTCCCCCTTGTCATAACACATGAAATTTAACGCGAGGATTCCCTCCTGTTCAGGGAATACAGTAAACTCATGCGTATTTAATAAAACATTTCATTAGGAGCACAGGTGTGCATTTTTGTGTACTGTGCGATGTCAGTGCACGTTAAAGAACACCAGATGGTCGAAATTTCCGGAGTCCTCCACTACGGCGTCTCTCATAATCATATGGTGGTTTTGGGACGTTAAACCCCGGATATTATTATTATTAGGTGTGCATTTTTCTTAGAGGCTCTTCTGCCACCATCTCGAATTTTGGTTCGCGACCGAGCAAAGGCCGCCCTCCAAATTTTGTCCAATTATCTTCCACTATGGGTGGGAGGGGGGACGCTTGTTCAAATTTGACAGTAGAGGTTTTGGAACTGCTAACAGTTTCTGCACAGAAGGAACTCGCATGTGGTTTTTATACATCATGTGTTTTCAGGCTACGTGGTTGCATTTGCGCATACAGTAGGCCTATCCAGTAGAAGTTGCTTTCATGGTTGCAGAACACTTGTAAAAGCTAGTGTGCATATTTAAAGCGCAACAAAGCCTAGTAATGGTCTATAGTCCGCTCTCATTAAACCACTGCTTTCACGTCTCGTTGTGGCCACACCTATCGTCAAAAATTTCTGGAAGCTCTGTGATTAATGTGCTGTGAGCAAAAAGTGGCAACTGATATTATTTTGGAAACGGTAGCTGCAATAATGAAATAGCCGGGTAAATCCCCTTTCAGAGCAAAGCTTAATGACTGACTTTGTACATCCTCCCGAGATTGTAACCTACGTTTCAAGAGTGCTACAAACATTAAACATGTACTGTAAATAGATGTGAATGCCACAGCTGCACATGCAAAGAATTATAGCTCGCGCAGCAGACTTAGAACTCTTAAAAAAGCAGGGTCATACCAGTGCCCAAGAAGAGGCATTTTCAATAGATTTTGTGGTAGATAGAGGGCTTAATGAACAGACAACATTCTGCTGCATTCATGACACACTGTTTGTGAATCGCCCTCTTAAGTTGCACACAGGTAGGCTGTCTGCACTTCACCATACAATGCTATTAACATTACGCATCAGTATAGTTTTCTAAATGTATCGCGGTTATTCTTGTGGCAAACTGGTGCTTGTTTTGGGAAAATAAATAGGCAGGTCACACAGATTGAGATGGAAACTTTCGCATCAGAGGAATGTTCTAGAAATGTACAAGGTATGTACAAGGAAATGCAGCACCCTTCGAGGGGCTTCCACCACTGCTGCAACCCTTTTAGTGAGGTCGTGAACCCGAAACAGCAGTTTTCGGGATGTGATGAAGAGTGCACTGCATCGTCAGCACCCAGTCCATCGAAGACGATGTAGTGCGCTGTCCTTTCAACAGTCTGCATACAAGACATGCATAACATTAAACTAAACATTTAAAAATATTGGGAACAATCAGAATCTCATTATGAGGTACCCTATAATAGAAAGCTCTAGTACTACTTCACCACTTGGGTTTATTACTATGCACATCTCCGTACGCAAGCATTTTTACATTTTAGTCTACACCATGGCTTACTCAATATGTTAGCAAAGATACATGGTGGGGAAAGAAAATGCTTCTCCAATCATATCATGCACCTCTCAAAAGGTTTGAAATGTACCAGGATACTCAAATTTCAGCCTTTATACCAAGATTTCTTGCTTAGCTTAGAACGCCATAACCAGTAAGCCACTACAATGGGTGATAAACGAAATATAAACCATGTTAACAATTCAGACAGAAGAGCAGCATTATTCATCATTTACCTTGAAGGATCCTTTCGTAGACATGTACTCAGCACAGATGTTCAATCTACTAAATGAAACTTGCACTAGCGTAAAACCCCAAGCAAGCACTCCCCTCCCTCTTTAGGGAGATTTCCCATATGCACCAATGACCGAGCAAGCCCCCATGTGAGCAGATAAATAGCGCTTATACAATGACCACTGCTGCTGGAAACACAGCACAGTGTATTTGTTGAAGCTCACCTGTAGATTTCTACTCCAGTTACATAAATAAGGTATACTGGATCATTTTATAATGAGTCTTTCACAGGTTGCTTATTGGTCAAAAAACGATTACTTCACTTACGAGGCCACAAGTGAGGCTCACTGTTGTCAAAAATCTATAAGACATGCTAATTTTATTCTGCTTCGAGTGCATTCTTGAGCAGCTGTTTCGATGCAGTGCCTTTGGCAGATAAACACTATATTTTTTTCAATTCCTGAAAATATCCATGTAACAGAGAATATTATTTAGAACTAACAGACATTGATGCCAAGGAAATTATAGGGGATGTTATTAGAAGTAATTGTACTGTAAATGTGAAGAAAGCAAAGTGGATGAAAAGATAACTTGCCACCAGCAGAGACCGAACCTGCGACCTTCGAATAACGCGTCCGATGCTCTACCACTGAGCTACGGTGGCGGTCATCCCACCGTCCACTCTGTAGGGTATACAGGGTGTCCACCTTATCACGCAGCATGATTTTAAAAAAGCAGGACGGCGTTACGCGAAGCAGGTCTTGTGCATATTATTCCCACTATACTGTACTAGCCGCTAATATTTTTTTCGTTAATGTGAATTAATTAATTAGTCCTAATTAAATTCGTAACTCTGAAAGTACTCGCCTAATTATCAAAGTGTCAATGAGACAAATGTGGGCATGTTGAAATGACATCTATCTGTGCTACTTTCAACAACGTACTAATTGCGCACTAATTTTTTCCTTTCAGATTCGATTGTTGCTTCATGCATGGCCTCCGAGATTGTGTGCCGGCGCGCGACCTCGGAGGCCATGCATGAAGCAACAATCGAATCCGAAAGGAAAGAATTAGCACGCAATTAGTGCGTTGTTGAAAGTAGCACAGATAGATGTCATTTCCACATGCCCACATTTGCCTCATTGACACTTTGATAATTAGGTGAGTATTTTCGGAGTTACGAATTTAATTAGGACTAATTAATTAATTCACAGTAACGAAAAAATAGTAGCGGCTAGTACAGTATACTGGGAATAATATGCACAAGGCCTGCTTCGCGTAACGCCGCCCCGCTCTTTTTAAATCATGCTGCGTGATAAGCGGGACACCCTGTATATGTGCATTTAAACGTGGGAGCATCAGTCAGCGCCGCCTGTTGCCATTACGGCGAGTGTGGAACACTCTTTTTTTTTTGCCTGTTGGCATCACGTAGCACGTGATCTTATTACGAGCTGGCAGCTGACTAATAAACCCTCGCATACTACCTGAAGGCATCAAGTCTGCCAGAACGAGACCCTCGCTATGAATGAAGGAAATAATTGTAAACTTAAGGGCTCGTTTGCTTTGTTAAACACGATATTAATTAGAACTAACAGACATTGATGCCAAGGAAATTATAGGGGATGTTATTAGAAGTAATTGTAATGTAAATGTGAAGAAAGCAAAGTGGACGAAAAGATAACTTGCCACCGGCAGGGACCGAACCTGCGACCTTCGAATAACGCGTCCGATGCTCTACCACTGAGCATCAGTGGCGGTCAACCCCCCGTCCACTTTGTAGGGTATATATGTGCATTTAAACGTGGGAGCGCTGACTGACGCTCCCACGTGTGACTGACGCCCTTTCTGTTCTGTCTAATTTTCTTCCTCGAAGGTTCGCGTCTATTTGTATTTCAGTAAAATACTTGATACGTGGTGTCTGACTCCGGTGTGGAGGAGTGTTAACACTGCATGCCAAGGAAACGTTAAATGTCCAATTTGCGATGGCTCGAAATCGTGTCACTACTACTTCAACGATTCAAATACAAAGATGGCAACTGAAAACAGGAGACAGCCCATGCTCTTAGCAAATGTGGCTGCAAGCTACTGGTAAATAGACACGTGATTAGTGCACTGCAAAAACAAGGATGCGCACTAAGTCGGAGACAGTCACATGAGGAAGGCGATATATTAAGTGGTGGCCTGGGCGAGTTGGTAACTCAATATCGACATGAATGAAGCAAATAAAAGAGTCATAATTAACACAGCAGCAGATGAGAGGCCTGAAAGACACACTTGCGTACTGAAAACGGTAAGTGCATCAAGAAAAGGACAACGAAAACAAACACAAAGAGTGGTACTTCCAACGGGTACTGTGAAATTAACACGCCATATGTGTCGTTTTCTTTGCTATGATGTGGTAACATCCCATGCCTCAGAACAGAGGCCACTGAAAAATTTTAGCATTTTTTTAGTCTAGCTTATTTCGCTAAATATTGTAAATCTTAACATTTGCACGGAACCAGGATGACAAAGCTAAGATCTCTTGCTATCATGCAGGAAAAGTTTTTTGACCGAGCGCTCTAATGTCGATCTCGAAGAAAGTGTTTGCGTTTTTGCAAAACCAATGGACTTCGTTGTTATCTTCTCACGACCTGCCTTTTCTTCAGTTAGGTTTTACCTCTTGACGCACACCGTTTTCAGGTCCCATTCCTTGTCGCTTCATTCCTATTCATTTGTGCTGGCTGCTACTTTGAAACCCACATTAACTTCATGTCACCATTAATTTCATAGTCAATTTTGCCTTCGATAGCATATTCGTGTGCTTGGTCAAAAACTATTCCTGTATGATATCAAGAGATTTTTGCTTCGTCGCCCTGCATTTGTGCGAATGTTAACATTTTTGATCTTTAGAGAAATAAGCAAGGCTACGTACATAAGAAAAATCTGAGTACGTACACCCGTCGGCAAAATAGGTCGGGACGCGCGACTGGCGACCACAAGCAGATAAAACTGCATCGCCGCGCCGTCTGACGTCCGCCGAAACATCGCAGTGCGCGTCCTTTCAAGCTCGCAGCGATGTCTTTGCATCGCGCTTGCAGCGCAATAGCTGGATAAATGCAGCGTTTTGCGGTAGGGGCGCTTTCTATGTTCAATCTGTGACGCGCTCAGTTCGACGGGGGCACGGTTGGCGCGAAGCGCGCGGTGCTCACTTTCACGATTTATAAGATAACATATCTTGTCTCAGTGACAAACCGGTGCCACATATGCAGAATTAGTTCCCTTCTGTGCATGTTTTTTTTTTTTTTAATCGTACTGAAATGCAAAGGAATCGTACTGAAATACGAACGAGGGCACCAACAACGAACAGACGTCGAGCCGAAAACATGCTTCACTTTACTAGCATACGATTACCAGACAAGGTCCGGCTGCTACGCGTGATCTGTCGATAAATGCGAAGCGAGCGGTGTACTACTCACTGCCAACGAGCAACCGGCGAACTTTGCGCGTGATGGACTGAACAAAGAAAGCGACCCCTACCGCAAAACGCTACATGTAATCACCTAGCCTGCTGCAAGCTCGTAAAAAGACATGGCTACGAGCGTGAAAGGACGCGCACGCGCACTGCTATGTCTCGTCAGACGTTAAACGGCTCGGCGATGCAGCTTTATCTGATTCTGGTCGCCGCTCGCCCGTCCCGACTTATTTGGCCGACGCGTGTACGTTCTTTCGCACGACAGCAAAGAACCATGCATGGCGAACACCATAGAACAACGTTCAAAAAATTTTAGAACTTCTCTCATTTGTCATCGTTATTTTCTTTACGTATACGTAGAGAAGGCTATATTTCGGGACACTTATCGCCGCGCCTGTACTACCATAGTTCGCCGAAATTCAGGTGTCCCGCGGGCAAATCGGGAGAGTTGGCAGGCATGCACTTGTAGCGCTTCGTTGCTCGAAAGCACGAAAGCTTACCTTTTCAGCAATAGGACCAAATCCAAAAGCGCTCTTCATGTGGCTCCCAGCGTACACTTCGTTGAATGCTTGATCGGAAGCACTCAGCTTGCGGCGAGCACTACCTTCAACGGAAGCCGTTGACAGAGGAGACGCACTGCGCCGCACCGAAGTCGTTGTTCCGTACTTGCCGATCCACTACGGATTCGGAGATTGCAGTGACACGCACTATATCTTTTGTATGCGTGAACTACGTCACCGTGGAAGCCGTCGAAGTACACATCCAAAAGAAAGCAGGTGAATCGATGAACAATCCGCCACCGTTAGCATGCAGCAAACGCGCACACGACATGTCAACAACAGATTCAAAGGTCGCCTGTTGATGATGATCGTGACGCGCAGTTGCCCCGAGTCCGAAACCGAAAGTCATCGCCTCCGAGATAAATATCACTATACCAGTGAATTGACTTTAGCAGCGCCGTTTTATAATAATCGTTCGAAACAAAAAACCAAAACATATTGTAATATTTTATGTTTAACAACATGTTTGTGCTAGTAGAGCTTCAAAGCGTGTTTTTTTTTTTTGTTTGTTTTTTTTCAGCTACTGCTGACGTGCGCAGGTGGCAAATTCGTAGCCTTCGAGATTCACATTTTTCTTTTTCCGAGTAGAGCGTCGTCGGGGCATTGTTTCGACGAGTTGGAGTTAAAAGTTCGTTACCTCTGCATAATAAATATAACTAGGAGGCTAGGGAAGGGCGGGGGGGGGAGGGAGGGAGGGGAGGGCGGAGGGAGTGGTGTTCGGTATTCGACTCACCCCCCGCCCCTTTCTACGTTTATTTGGACCCGCATGTGTGCAAGCACTGGCAAAAATGTACGTACAGAGGGGTCGGACTCCCTTCTCTCCCCCCCCCCCTTTCTGCATAAAGTCTGGCCACGCCCCTGCTGTGCTAACAGCCTGTTTTAAAATAACATTCCACCATTCAGCAATCACTGATAAGAGACCTTGGAGAATACGCTCTTTTTACCGACGCAGTAGCAATGAAGCTAGCTTTTATTTCATGTGGTGAATTTCGCGCAAGCATACGAATGTGCTATCACAGTGTGCATTGTAAGGCAATGGTAAGGGCTGTCAATCAGATTTAGCAGAGCGATGAATTGGGCTAGTTGGTGGTGGTTCATGGTTTTTTGTTGCGCTGCGAATGAGTTGTGAGTTTGCGCACCGCCTGTCCTGTAGTCCCTGTATCGTCCTCGTCTCGTCATTCGCAGCGCAACAAGAAATCATGAACCTGTCAATCACAATGCCACAAGTGCACTGCGGTTCCTGCTTCTTGTGGCACGGGCACATTGTACTAGTGTCGTCAGTGATCGCTCAAGCGTACAATGTACGACCCACGAGGGTTCCTCGACAAAAAAAGAAAAAGAAAGAAAATAAAAATAAAGCGCCCGCAGAGTGATGCGTCCCATTGGAGAAGATCACTTGTGGTGCTTAGCCGGTGTGCGCCTAAACTGTGCTGCCACCTGCCATGCGTGTACAGCAGCTGCAGCAGAGTGAGCTCTGACAGTTCAATGTAAACATGCCTAGTTTCGTAGTAATACGTACGCTGCATACTGTCACTTTGAGCTGATCCGTGATCATAAGTTTGAATATAACTCACTGATAAAATCAGCGGCTTGTGAAGTGATGTGAAATACTTCAATATACAGGAATATGTGCACCCCACTGTAAATAAAACAGGTGTTCTAAAAGAAAAGCTCATTGTGATTTCAAATTAGAAAACGCGCATGATGACCTGTCGAAAACAGTGTGTAATCGTTTCCTGATATATGTTTAAGCGCAACACCATCTCTTTTATCATCCTTTCAGTGAGAATGATGAATGGTTACGAGGGGCTGCAAAATACTTTTTTAGTACGAATCACACAAAGTCAACCCATGAAGCCGTTGAACGTGTGAGGAATCTTGTGAATAATGCAAACAAGAGAGTGGTACAATAAATGTGCTATATAGCGTGGTATATGTCGGCGAATAAAAAGTGAAAAGAAAACAAAAGCCGAAACATCGATCTTTTCACCGAAAAGTTGCTATGCGGTTTGACTGTATCCGTTGGCATGTGATACGTATTGATGCTTCTAGAAAAAAACATTAGGTGTAACATTCAAAGAAACACCCTTGGGTAGAATTTGTGAACATACACCCTAGGGTGTAATTTGTGATCATACACCTATAATACACCCAAAAATGAAAAAAGGGTGCACAAAGGGTGGTTTACGTGAAATTCCACCCTTTTGGATAATCTTGGCAAAAAAAGGGGGTGTCCGATGGGTGTTTTATCGAAAATCCACCCTTAAGGGTGTGAAACGGTTTACAGTGTACATGACTTCATTTGGGAGTGAAATGTGAATTTTCATTGAACTGAAATCTATTTAGGCACTATTGCTAACTATTGCGGATAAGTTCTAAAATTTATCGCGCTTCGCTTCCTAAGCAGCGTAGACTCTCCTCAACTCACTTGGCGAGACCTACGCGTTTTCACGTTAGATACTTTAATGCCATCCAGCCCAGCGAGTCATGAAGTCGGCGTATCATCCCTGACCGCGATGGCTGTGGGTATATAGAAGATACGTTAAATGTAAACGTTTCTTAACTTTCTGTATAATATTGGCAGCCATCTATAAATTTATACCACTTGAAGAAAATTAAAGCTGGTAGTCGAGTAGCGCCGAGCGACGCGAGCGAACTATAATGAAAATGCAGCTGTTCTAGTCTGAACAAGGTTTTTGACCAGGCTAGTAGGGCTAGGCTCAGACTCGTACTAGTCTGCGCCTAGCGGACAACAAAAGCCGAATCGCCCCCCATTTGCTTCACCGGAGCGTCGTTTGCACAGCCGCCATAGGTGGCGCACGAGGCGAATACTCGTACTCGACCTACTCGCGAGTCAATACCGAATTTCTTCTAACACACCCGACTCCAAAATGTCAAAGTATACAAAGCAGCCCACCCTCAGATGATATAACGGTCGTTGCCACAAAGGGCAGCAAGCGGCGAATTGTTCCTGCTACATAAGCCGCCAAGGTCACAGTGGCACATCGCCAAGCGATAGAAGCGGAGAAGCAACGACTCGTATATATGAGCTTCGGTCTCGTAAACAACTAGCAGTTGATGTCCAGTATGGCCCCTTCGCGCAGCACGCCTGCGTCGGTGCCGTCGACGCTGCTTCCCGCGTTCATCATTGCCGTTGTTATGGCAACCGCAGCATCGCCTTACACTGAAAAGATTAGGCTACCATGTCACCTATTCGTGCTCGCGGAAGACGTTTGAATGCGTCGGAGACGGAAAGCTGGTGGACAGAACGAGGCTCTGCGACGGCGTTTGGGACTGCTGGGGCGGTTCGGACGAGACCGACTGCCACTCGAACAGGACCTGTCTGGAGACTGAATTCCGCTGCGAACGAGACGGGAGATGCATTCCGGTCGCCTGGCGCTGCGACAGTTTCCGGGACTGCGAGGACGGAACGGACGAAACCGACGATATGTGCCAACACAACGTGACTTGTGACGCGGGCGAGGTCCCATGTGGCCCCGTATACTTCGGAAAGAAGATCTGCCACGCGACACCGCGTTGCGGCGACGAATACTACTGCACAGATCCGCACAAGAACGCGGTATACGTGTCCACTGACGCGTGTCCGCCAGGGCAGTTCTCTTGTCAAACAACTATCGAGGGCCCGATGGCGTGTCTAAAGTGGACGTTCAGGTGCGACGGTCAAAGGCAATGTATCGATGGCTACGACGAATCCGACTGTGAGAAACGCGTCTGCGATGACGAAGAGTTTCGCTGTCCAGGAAGTGCAGGGCGCTGCGTTTCCAAACGGTACATATGCGACGGCAAGCGTGACTGCCAAGACGGAAGGGACGAGAGTGAGGAGTTATGCTTCCTCTACAAGCACTGCCCTCGTGGCCAGCTGGCCTGCTTATCGCACAACGACAGCATTATCTGCGTCGACGAAGCGCGAAGGTGCGAGGAACCAGCGGAGTGCAAGAACGGAAGCCAGGAGAGCCGTCTCTGCTTCGATCTCGCGCTCCACTGCCTGGTTAGCTTCTTCCGTTGCGCTAACGGTTTATGCGTGCCGAAAAGCTGGAGGTGCAACACTTACAACGACTGCTTAGACGATATAGCGACGAGAAGGAGTGCGCCGCCAGCGACGGCGAAGGACGCCTAGAGAATTGCGCCGTCAGTGAGTTTGCCTGTTCTTCGGGCACCGCTGGCATCCCGCTCAGCATGCGTTGCAACCGCCGACCCGACTGTCCAGATGAATCCGACGAACTCGGCTGCCCTTCTGAGACGTCCAACATCGTGTGACGTAACATGTGATGAGGAACCTCAAACCTGATGCTCCCTTGCAACGTTCGCTTTCTGTTTCGTGCATGCGCGTGTGCCTCAGCTCCACAGGATATGTAACAAAAACATTTTACCGAACTTCTGCCTACCGTCACGGCGATCTTGTCCACCTTAAAAAAGACTGTCGACCGCTTTCTCCGGGTGATTCACACGTTCTCTGTGCTTTAATCTATGCAATTATGTTTTCAGCTGCCCCGAAACGCGCAGCACATCCTCTGGTGAATATAAAAGAATCGGCCCCTACCACACGACGCACCTGTGAGATTGTATGGCAGTTCTAACCCTTCGGGGCCGAGCGATTCCTCAAGAAATCGCAACGCCGTAGCAGAAGGATCTGAGACGCCGAAAAGAAAGACAGCGCATGTTAAGTGAAAATATGTTTTGCCACCCTTAACCACATAAGTGGTGTTCACATGAAGCGTCACGTCCTTTCCTTATGGGACAAACTTTTTTGAAATATAGCACTTTGCATAGAAGTGATTATATATCCGCGTGGCTTCTTCGGAATCTACTGGTTAAGACGTCTAATGTTACAAGCTATCAGATCGCGGAAATATCGGAAATTTATTTGTTTTACAATTTGTGGGCATTTTTTAGCAAGACATTGGGAACTTAGAATCTTGATCTATCGTAAACTTTCTGCGGTATGCTGAACTCACGAAGCAAGCAAGGCATACGCGGTTCTCTGGAACTTGCAGGTACAGGCAGAACCACACTTCTCTGGAGCAATCGAGCGCGTGGCTGTGGACGCTGTTTTTGTCCGCAGCTGCTGCCTAATGTTAGCTACAAGCTTCCGTTCATGCTTGAATCATAGCACAAGTACTTTGCATGCAGTATGACTATCTTAGGTATCATTATGGCTTCAGTCTTTGCATGTTTCTGCAGAAAACGGCAGCTGAAACGGCACGCTTGGCGCTCTAGATAAGTGTGATTCCGTCTGTGAAATTGTAAAATTTCAATTTTCCTTTGTCTTCAGGTAATTTAAGGATATCATGAATTCATTTAGTAAATATGAATGTTCAGACAAAAAACCTGACCCTCTGGGCTGCCCAGCAAGATCTCACAAAAATGCTATATAAAACACTGTTTGATATTCCAGCTTTTCGCTTCCTACACAGAATTATTATGTCACTGCTATGGTAACGGAAACACAATTGATGAGAATCTTGCGAAATGGGCTTACTACGCACTGACGGAACAGCACGTAGTTTTTCGGTTCTTTTTTTCTGGTGAAGTTTCTGGTGCGTACAAGAACACCTGGACGAAATGTCGACACGGCAACGCTTCGCTTCATTTTTTGACGCCTCTGACTTACGCTAAGTATTGTTCTGCATGTGCTATTCCGTTACGTGACTATGCTACACCTGTTTACTTCATGCAATAAATGTGCTATTTTAACTAAGCAACTGTCACATTGAGTGATGTGGAAAAAAAATCCAGTTTCCAGTTTAACGTTCACGTACATTACGAGTGAGCTAGAGCATGCGTCTCAAAATCGCGTCGTGAAGGGAACCGCGAATCTGTGGATAAAAATGTTTTCTGCCCGTGCCTTTCTTTCTCCTTTGTTTGTGATTCAATTCAAAGGACAGGGATGTCCTAAACTTCGTTCCCATTACATGATGAGCGATATCAAAACAACCTGCACTAATATACGAGAGTTATAAGTTACAAAGTGCTACAGCAGGCAAACTTCATCGCCCTGTCGCGAAATCACTTCCGAAACACAAATTCCCGAGACCATGACCTAAGGCTTCGTACAGGCACAAGACCATACATGAAAGTCTCTCGAAGTCGACAGGACTTCACGAACGTTTATGAACTACCGGCACATATTTGCGTGCGCATAGCAAATGTTCATTTCCTATTCTTAAACGAAGCTTTTATGACTCCCAGACTTCGGTGGCGTCGTGCGCGAGAAACTCTGTGCCGGCAAGCGCGCAGAAATGCGGCCTCCGAAGGTGCGCCGGTCACACGTGAATTCGTATTTTTCCAATAATTGATGCTCTGACGATCGCGGGCTTGTAGGTGATCAATCGTTTGTAATATTACAGTCTATTGTTTTACGGACGTGAGTTGTCCTTTCGCTTTTCCGCATACGAATCCCTCACAATGCGTCAGCGGTCGTGTCCATGTATCATAGCTCGGCACACTCACTCATGAGTGCACTCAACTCACACTCATTTGAACGTGGTGAGTTGAGTATGAGTGGGTACTCATGTGTGTGAGTGGTCATGAGTGTGAACGTGAGTGAGTACTCATGAGTGTGAGTGGACGTGAGTGTGAACGTGAGCGAGTGCGAAGGCTGAAAAAATTGTGGTGAGTGAGTTTGAGTGAGTACTCCCTTAAAGTGCCGACCTATGGACCTCGGCACACTCACTCGTGAGTGCACTCAACTCACACTCACTCACACTCATTTGAACGTGGTGAGTTGAATATGAATGAGTACTCATGCGTGTGAGTGGTCGTGAGTGTGAACGTGAGTGTGAACTTGAGTGAGTGCGAAGGCTGAAAAAATTGTGGTGAGTGAGTTTGAGTGAGTACTCCCTTAAAGTGCCGACCTATGGACCTCGGCACACTCACTCGTGAGTGCACTCAACTCACACTCACTCACACTCATTTGAACGTGGTGAGTTGAGTATGAGTGAGTACTCATGCGTGTGAGTGGTCATGAGTGTGAACGTGAGTGAGTACTCATGAGTGTGAGTGGACGTGAGTGTGAACGTGAGTGAGTGCGAAGGCTGAAAAAATTGTGGTGAGTGAGTTTGAGTGAGTACTCCCTTAAAGTGCCGACCTATGGACCTCGGCACACTCACTCATGAGTGCACTCAACTCACACTCATTTGAACGTGGTGAGTTGAGTATGAGTGAGTACTCATGCGTGTGAGTGGTCATGAGTGTGAACGTGAGTGAGTACTCATGAGTGTGAGTGGACGTGAGTGTGAACGTGAGTGAGTGCGAAGGCTGAAAAAATTGTGGTGAGTGAGTTTGAGTGAGTATTCCCTTAAAGTGCCGACCTATGGACCTCGGCACACTCACTCGTGAGTGCACTCAACTCACACTCACTCACACTCATTTGAACGTGGTGAGTTGAGTATGAGTGAGTACTCATGCGTGTGAGTGGTCGTGAGTGTGAACGTGAGTGAGTATTCATGAGTGTGAGTGGACGTGAGTGTGAACGTGAGTGAGTGCGAAGGCTGAAAAAATTGTGGTGAGTGAGTTTGAGTGAGTACTCCCTTAAAGTGCCGACCTATGTCATGTATATACTACAGTGGCCTCTCGGACGCTGGTGCATTACTTTCATGGTATGACCACTTTCGCGCGCGGAAGGTCCTATTTGCTACATTTTGTGACCTGTTGGCATCTGAAAGGGAACTAGCGCAATTATCGGTTGCAACCGTTTTCCATACACTATCTGCTGACCCGTAGGTCACGGGATCGAGTCCCGGCCGTGGCGGCCGCATTTTCGGTGGAGGCGAAAAAGCTCGAGGCCCGTGTACTCAGATTTAGGTGCACTTTAAAGAACCCCAGGAGGCCCAAATTTTCGCAGCCCTCCACTACGGCGTCTCTCATAATCATGTCGTGGTTTTGGACGTTAAACCCCATCAATTATATTATTATACCCTATCATATGCTGCTCAGAGGGCAATATATTGACACCGCGGAAGCCATTGACGACGTCTTAGTTATTGCAGTGCCCGACGACACGTATTGTACAAGCTAAGGTGCAAAAGAAAGAAGAGTAAGAAAAAAATTTGGGGGCCCTTGCCCCATCGAGAAAATGGGGGTGAGTGTAGTTTGGTGCGTGCGTGCCTGACGTGCTGCTTGTTTTTTTTTTTCTTCTTTCTTTCTTCTTTTACTTTCTTTCGCATTGCGTAACGCTCCCCTTCTAAACGTTTCCTTCCTCTATCGCGGGAGTGGTACCTTCATGGAGGTGCTTAGTAGTGCGACATTTCTGTTGTTACAGGCAACAATTACGGTCGTGCGTTCACATCCGGGCGGCATTGAAACGCGGAAATGTGGAATGGCAACTCACTTCCGTAAAAGATAAGATTACGATATCGGAAACACGTTATCGCCGACGAACTGCGTATTTACCCCCCTTCGAAGTCCCTAGATGCCATGTTTAGGGAAACAGAGGACGACGTTTACTTACAATCAGGGAGCGAATCCTACCGGTCACTGAGCTGGCACCACCACCCCCCAACACACGCACACACACACACACGCACACACGCATACTGACACACACACACTGACACACACAAACGCACACACACTGACACACACACACTGACACACACAAATGCACACACACACACACACACAATGACACACACAAATGCACACACACACACACACTGACACGCACACACACTAACACACACACACACGCACACTGACACACGCACACACACTGACACACGCACACACGCGCGCGCGCGCATTGTTTTTGCGACGCCGTCTCTTCGTCGAAAACATACATCCATCATGCAGGATGAGGCGAGTCCTTCGTCTCGCTGCTCGATGACCGTCCGTGGTGTCGAACGGCGGCCGTAGGCCTAGCTTCCCGCACCAGAGCATGGGTCTAGACAGCTGGCGCTGATCCGAGCGCAGACGTCCTGTCAGCCGGTGACACATGGCGCTGCGGTATGAGGCCTCACTTGCACGTACCCGCGGACACTCGGCGTCGCTGCCCTTCCTGTGGCACGGAGGCGCAAAAGTGTCGCATTTCGACTCCGGCACCAGCGACAATGGTGTTTCGAGCCGCGAGCTCAACCTCTCGTGCAAAACAGCACAGCGCGCGAATTCACGCTTTTCTTCTCGCTGCAAAGTGGGCTGTCTCCTTACTCTGTCCCGGCGCCCCGCAGCGAAGGGAGGCCCGCCGACCTTAACAGTGTAAACACGCGAGCGCACGTTCGTAGTTCCCAAACATTCGTGAAGTCGTGTCGACTTCAAGAGGCTTTCGTGGTCTTGTGTTTGTATGAAACCGTAGGCCATGGTCCCACGATTTTGTTTTTCGAAAGTGGTCTCACGTCAAGGCAATGAAGAAGAAGAAGAACAAAACTTTATTTTGAGGGAAGGAGTAGAAAAGGGGGGTACTCAGGGGCATGTTGGTTGGGGCCCCAAGTCCAGGGCCCCACTGGCTTGCGCCGCTCGCCTAACTTGACTCAGAAGCGCTGATTGCACCTCTGGGCCCGAGCTGGCAAGTTGTGCCTCCCACTGCTCCGAACTTCCTACAACGTTGTTGCCTGAAAATGAGTTCAAACTCTCTGGCTTTCGGTCACACTCCCAAGACATGTGATATAAATTCATCGTGGAATATTTTACAGCGCAGCGGGTTAAGTAGGGACAGAGAAGGGACACAGCGCTGAACTCACAACTAATTTCCCTTCTCTGTCCGTACTTAACCCGTTGCGCTGTAAAATATTCCACGATGAACATCCACCAACTTGCCCAACTCGCGATTCTGCTTCAGCATGTGATATAAAGTTGGCAAACCGCCGCACCACGGAGAAGCTTGCCTTCTAGAACACGTTGTAATTCATTGCTCTCGTATATTTATACAGAGGGTTTCGATATCGCTCATCATGTAACGGGGACGAAGTTTACGACATACCTGTCAATCCTTTGAAAGGCATGACAAACAAACGAGAAGGAAACGCAAAGGCGGAAATATTTAGAGCTGCATATTCGCGGCTCGCTTCACGACGTCATTTTCAGAGACACATGCTCTCTCTCACAATGTATACGTAAGCGTTAAACTAAATAGTGCGCTTTGTTTTGCATACAACTCAATGTGGCAGTTGCTTGGTTTAAATAGGAGATTTATTGCATGCAGTGAGTAAGTGTAGTCATAAGCGTGCGCAGGGTTCCCCTTCAGGGGGGGCGAAGGTTCGTCGCAGCGCCCCCCCCTCCCTATTACGTCAATGTATGGGGCTGACTTTGCGCCCCCCCCGTGTCGCCCCCCCCAACAATGTATAAGGCTGGCTTTGCGCCCCCCCCTTTTCGCCCCTCTGCCCCCCCCCCCCCCCCCCCCCCCCCCCGTGCGCACGCCTATGAGTGTAGTATAGCAACGTAACAGAATATCGGATGCATAACAAGCCTCAGGGCAAGTGAGAGGCATCAAAAAATGAAGCGAAGCGTTGACATGCCGACAGTTCGTCCAGATGCTGTTATACGCACCAAAACTTGCGCTAGAAACACTGAAAATAAAACTACGTGCTTTTCCGACAGTGTCTGGTAAGCCAGTTTCACAAGATTCTGATTAATTGTGTTTCCGCGACCATAGCAATGGCAATCCCATTTGTGTCCGGAGCGAAGGCCTAAAATATCAAGCAGTTTTGTAAAGCGCCCTTGTGACATATGGCCAGCATTCGAAAGGCTAACTTTTTTTTTTTGTGTGTGTATGTGAACATTGGCAATGAATAGAGGGATTTATAACATCGTTATTGAACTGAAAAGGAAGGGAAAATAATGTTGTACAAATTCAATCACCGGTCCCACAGAACAGTGCGTACATCTCTGCTCCATAAGATCGGAATGCTACAGAGAGTATACGATGCCTCAAGATTCTAAATTCACAATATGTGGGTAAGGGATAGCCCCAATTGATTTAATATTGCCACGCTCTGCAAGTTTTCACGAGACGTTTTAGCTGTAGATACCGAATAAGCCAAGGAGATGTCTAATCTCAGCTCTATGCAATAAGCTATCTTTAGAAAAATTTGCCCCATAGTGAAAGGACCGCTCGCTTCATGTGAACACCGGGTAGGTAATGGGGCCAAAACGTCTTCACTTAACGGGTGCCCTTTTTTTTTTCTTTTTTTTCTTTTTTTTTGAGGTTTGTCAGATCCGCTGCGGTATAGTGATTCCTTGAGGAATCGCTCGGTGACGGAATCGCTCGACCCCGAGCGGTTATATAAGTGTGACACAATCTGACAGATGCGACGTGTTATCAAAGCCGATGCATTTACATTTACCAGAAGATGTGCTACATTTCGGGACCGCTGAGAACCTAATTATATAGATTTAATCACAGTTTTCTACAGGTGGACAAAATCGCAGTGACGGTGCGCAGAACTCCGCCAACACATTTTTGACACAGATCCTGTTGAACTGAGGCACACACACACACATGCGAAAGCGAAAACGAACGTAGCGAAGGGGCAGCAGCGTTGAGGCTCCTCAACGCACGTGAGGCCGCACGAAGTTGGACATCTCCGAACGGCAGCCGTGTTCGTCGGACTCATCTGGACAGTCGGGTCGCCGGTCGCAACGCATACTGAGCGGGATGCAAGCGGTGCCCGAGGAGCAGGCAAATTCGCTGGCGCCGCAGTTCTCGAGACGTCCTTCGCCGTCGCTGGCCGCGCAGTCCTTCTCGTCGCTGCCGTCGAGACAGTCTTGCCCACCGTCGCACCTCCAACTTTTCCGTATACACGTACCGTCTGAGCAGCGGAAGAAGCTTCCCCGGCACTCGTACGCGAGCGCGGAGCACAAAATGCTCTCGTAGCACCCCGAGTGTTCGTCGCACTTTAAGGCTTCGTCGACGCACGTAGCATTGTGGTGGAGGAATAAGCAGGGCAGCTGGCCCCGAGGGCAGTATTTGTGGAGGAAGCATAACTTCCCGATCTCGTCCGATCCGTCTCGGCAGTCCCACTTGCCGTCGCAGATGTACCGCTTCGGAACGCAACGCCTTCCATCCGCACAACGAAACTCGGTGTCATCGCAGATGCTCTTTTCGCAGTCGACTTCGTCGTACCCGTCGATGCATTGTCTTTGACCGTCACACAGGAATGTCGCCGGTAAGCAAGCCACCAGGCCCTCTGGAGTTGTTGGGCAACCGAGCTGCGTGAGCGGACACATAGGCCGATTAATCTCGTTTATCGCGAACTTGTCCGGAACTTCGCAGTCGTATTTGCTGCCGCACCGCGGTGTCGCATGACAGACCATATCTCCCAAAGTAGCCGGGCCGCAGCGGACCTCACTCGCGTTGCACATCGCAACTTCGTAGCACATCTGGTCGGATTCGTCCGATCCGTCTCTACAGTCCCGGAAACCGTCGCAGCGCCAGGCGACCGGAATGCATCTCCCGTCTCGTTCGCAGCGGAATTCAGTCTCCAGACAGGTCCTGTTCGAGTGGCAGTCTACCTCGTCCGAACCGTCCCTGCAGTCCCAAATGCCGTCGCAGAACCGCGTCCATCGCACCAGGTTTCCGTTTCCGACACATTCGAACGTCTTTATCCTGCACGAATAGGTGGCGGAGTAGCCAGTTCTCCTCAGAATGTAGTACGACGTCGCACTTGCCAGAACGACGGCAATGATGAACGCGTGAAGCAACGTTGACGGCACCGACGCAGGCGTGCTGCGCGAAGTGGCCATACTGGACGTCGACTGTCGGGTGTTGACAGGGCTGGAACTATTATATACGAGTCGTTGCTTCTCCGCTTCTATCGCTTGACGATGAGCCCTTGGCGGCTTATTTAGTTGGCACGGCTTGAGGATTGCCGCATTTTGTCGCAACAGCCGTTACGTCGTGCGAGGGCGGGCTGGTGTCTATACTTTGATATTTCGGTGTCGAGCGTGTTGGAAGAAATACCGTATTGACTCGCTGCTAGGCCGGGTACGAATACTTGAAGCTCTCGACTGCTGGGCCAGATGTCTCAAAGGTACTTTATGAAACACTGATATTTCAGGCTATCGATTCGGACACAAACGTGACTGCCATTGCTATGGTCACAGAAATGCAATATATGTGATTCTCGTGAAACTGCGTTTGGCAGGCACTGACGGGAAAGCATGATTTTCGGTTCAAGAATTTCGTGGCTGTTTTTGGTGCATATAAAAAACACCTGGATGGGCGAACGGTAGCGCTTCGCTTTATTTTTATTCCACTGGCTTACTCTAGGGATTGCTCTGCATATGTTAATTGGTTACGTTACTATGTAATCCTTATCCAATGCATGCAATAAATCTGCTATTTTAAGGCTAAAGCCTCAGATGCTTCATCAAACGCGAAATTTGACCGTCGGCGTCCTCCGTCGGCGGCGCTTCGCGTCGCGCGGCGTCCGGAACAAGTGATGAAAAAAAAAATACTCATCACGAGATGATTTCACGATGGTGTCACAGATCACCGAAATTTGTGACGTCATTATGCCGACATCATGACGTCAGGGTGACGTAATGTCTCACGATGGCGTCATCACGTCGTATCTAGTTTGGTCAAAGGTCGCCCGATCACAGAGGCAATGCAAAACCAGGAAAGGTGCCTCCGATTTTGGAGGCAATGCAAAACCACGTTACGTGCAGAAAGCTTTCGAAGGGTGGCGGCCGGGGCAGCGTCAATACATCGGCTGAGAGGAAAAAGAAGATTGCTTTCACCTTCGAGTTGTCTTAAGCGAATCTATAAGAGACCCTGTGAGTTTTTAACCGAGCAACTGCCACGTTGACTTTTGTGCAGGGCAAAGTGCACCTTGCACTTTAACATTTACGTACAACATTACATCAAGGAACACCTAAGTTATTCAGCTTTCACCTAGGTAAATAGGCAACCCAAAAAACAACATTTGTTTTTTCCTTAAACTGCTAACATTGAGACGCGCATAGACAGAAAATGTTCACTTGGCCGCATCAAACAAAAGCGTACGGTATTTAAGTCACCATCTGAGACATCCCGACAACTTCAAGTTGACGGCTAACTCATGTGTGAAATCTGTGCATATGCGCAAAGAGATTCATTTCTACATTGATTGGAGAGCAAAGAAAAGTGATTATGCGTCCAAAAAAATTTTAATTGTGATACTGATTGCCTGCCATGACGGTCCTAATGAAGAAGGGAACCGCTTCAAGTACACTAAGAAAGGCCTTGGGTTGACACGACAGTACTCAACTGTAAGGCCGGCTGAACTGAGCGCAACAGCAGTTCCGTAATGAGCCCTGCCCCGAAGGGTAGTTTCCATGCTAGGATAACATCCCCTGCATGGCATCAACACGGATGTGTGATGATGATCCTGACAGATCTGACATCCCCCTTTCACCCCCCCCACTTCTCCACCCTATCCACAGCAGGAAGCGAACTGTACAACATCTTTAAAAACTTGTTCGAAAGCATAAGTTTAAACCATGGTCATTTGTGATCTCATATCCGATTTGTAAAATACGCGACAAAAACATTTTCGTCTCGGCCGCGATGCGATCCCTTCGAGGCGAACCGGCGCTTCCACTATCAAATCCGAAAGTGGCGTTGATGCTGTTACGATAGTAATAATAATTGAGGCCTGTTCCGATAGTAATAGTAATAGTTGAGGCTGTTACGATAGTAATGATAATTGTTGGCAATTTTCGTGGTATAACTCCGATATGATTATGAGGGACGCCGTAGTGGAGGGCTCCGATAATTTCTACCACCTGAGATCCTTTAGCTCGCACCTAACTACACGGGCCTCTAGCATTTTCGCCTCTATCGATGATGCGGCCTCCACCAGGGCTGTCGCTGCGTAGATTTGAAAAGGAGCTAAAGCTCAAGCTAAAAGTAGGCAAAGTAGCCTTGCCTTTTAATTTCTTCGCCGAATTTGTAGGGCACTGTTAGAAAAGTGGTATTACGAAAATAGCTTTTGTTATTTAATAATGAACAATATCACTTTGAATCAGCAATAGAATAGAAAAAAAACGCACAATTTTTGTCCCCTCTTGCTTGCTCTTCCAGTCACAATCAAGTTACAAATAAATGAACATACTATAGGTTCCGTTCACCTGGATATAGTCTTTCTAGAACAGATAAAGCAATTGCCAGAGACAGAGTAACATTGGAACATTACAGCCAACCAGTGAGAAGGAACATTATTCGGAAAAAAAATTCCTTATCTCCCGCTAAAGGGAACCATGTGTGGATGCGAAGCAGCGGGGAGATAATTAGCTTGAGCGGCAGGAAAGTCGCCGCTCTCATTTCACGGCAGTGGTCCGGGCGCTCATCGCGGCGCTGCGCAGGAGAGAGAATGAGGCGCGCGCGCGCTCCGTCATTTTCATACCGCGGAACTACCGTGGCGCCCCCCAGCGGAGTATGCAGCTGTCACACCGTAGGGGATTCCTAGAGGAAAGGACGGGGGGGGGGACCGTAGGAGAGGAGAGAGAGGGGACGTGCATGCGCTGTAGGGGTGTGGGACATGTGAGCCGCTCCGTATAGTAGGTGATTCCAAGAGGAGAGAGGGGGGAGAGGACGCGCATGCGCTCTGGGGATGTGGGACGCCGGAGCCGCTCCGTAGAGTATTCCTAGAGGGGGGAGAGGACGCGGGGCCGCTCCGTAGAGTAGACGATTCCTAGAGGAGAGAAAGGGGGTGAGCATAGGAGAGAGAGGGGGGACGGCACGCGCATGCGCTGTGGTGGTGTGGGACGCGGGACGGACTAAGCCCCCCTCCAAACACATGCAAGCAAGATTAAGGAATGGGGTCAACCTGGGCGCCAGACACCACCTGCCTAGCCACTGCTAAGCAGCCTCTCTGTGCTCTCGGCCATGACTCAAGGAATGGGGTCAACCTGGGCGACAGACACCACCTGCCCAGCCATTGCTAAGCAGCCTCTCTGTGTTCTTGGCCATGACTCTGATGACTGTGTTAGGGTTGACGGCCTTCATATTACTAGTGTTCTGGTTCGCATAATGGGCGCTTCCCTACTTCATGAAAGTGGCCGGACGCGGGACGGGGGGACGGCGGACGGGGGACGCGGGAGGGACAGAGCCCCGAGCATAAGATGCTTCGCATCTAAAACAGGTCGTGAATTGGAACTGTTCAGTAAATTACCATAATGCCAGTCCAGCTTCAATTAGTCATATCTGGTTTAAGATGATCAGCCCAGTGTCATTTTGTTGCGGATATCTGTTTTCGTCAAGTTCACACGAGAACACGCGCTCTCATCAGCATTACAAAACTGGCTCATAGCGTCTGCATCGACGGCTGGCAGCGTAAACAGTGTATACATTCTAGCCACGCATTCGCCAACAAGTGCGCAACTTCATCAGATTGATCTAAGCCAAAAGGCGCACTTAAATTTCATATTGAACTTGCACGTTTCATTAACTTGTCCATTTTAAACTTTTATTTAAATTTATCAAATTGCCGAATTCATGGCAAATCCCCCCACAATGGGAGTGAGCCACACTGACTATAAATTCCGAGCAAGCGCCCCCCTCCCTTCTTCGTGAGATTTCAAATATGCGGCCTCTTTTGCCCTCCCACCACTTTCACTGTTTCGTTCACTGTATTTATTTGCACGACGAGGGCGAATGAAAACAGTGAATGCATGCGTATTCAATAAAGCATTGCATTAGAAACACGGGTGTGCATTCTTGATTGTTAGCGGCTCTTCCGCTGACATCTTGAATTTTGATCCATGACGAAGCAAGCCCCCCCCCCCCCCCGCCCTTTTCAAATCTTGTCGAATTATCCTTCATCATGGGGGGGGGGGGGGGCTTGTTCGGGATATTACGGTAGGCAAGACAGAACAAGAAGTTCGTCACTCCGTATTGACTGGCAGGCGCGCCGCGAGTTGCGTTGAGGTACCTCGATGTGCACCAGCCTTGTGGCGGGCGCCGGGGGAGGACATGCGCATGCGTCGGCTGACACGTTTGATAAGTCGTAAACAAAGGGTAGTCGTTAGAACCGCTTGGTATTTTATCTGTAAATAATTAGAAAAATGGCCATTAAATGCGCCAAAATATAAGTTTAAGGTAGCCATAAAGTAGTCATGGCGCCAACCTGAAACTTTGGTCGCCAGATGGGGTCCTAATGTAGCCAATTTGGCGCAAGGTAGCCGCCAACGGCAACCCTGGCCACCGTGGCTGGGGTCAAGTCCGGCGTCCTTCGGGTCACCATAGCTACAAGAGCAGCGTGGCGGTTCCCGCGTAAGATATCAGCACCTTTTCTATTTATTTCTTTCCCTACGAGCATAGGTCGGCAAAACTAATGGAGCTAACTCAGACTCACTCATGAAATATATTTTGTGCTTAGGGCTCACTCGGACTCAGACTCACCAAAATTTTCCTGACCCGAACTCACTCGGACTCAGACTCACGAAAATTTTCTTCAACAGGACTCACTCGGACTCAAACTCACCAAAACATTATTCACCTGGACTCACTCAGACTCAGACTCACGGCTCGATCGGAGTCTGAGTGAGTCCAGGTGAGTGAGTCCGAGTGAGTCGACTCATGAGTGAGTTCGCCGACCTATGCCTACGAGTAATCATCCCGAAGGGCCCACCCGTTCAGTTTACCACGGTCTCTAACTTCAAACGCAGCGAACTCTGAGAACAAGTTTTTGCTGCAGTGATCGACCTAACGGCTACTGCCACCTGTAGTCCCCCCCCAAAAAAAATTTGTCCAATGAAAACTTCAGATGCTTGCGGCTAAGTACGGTTCCGCTTGCTATCCACAGTTACAGAAAGCAGACGTAATTAAGGTTCTCGTATGAATTTTCAGGTGGTTGCTGGCGCTACGCGAGGTCTCACGTGACGAAATCATCCATCGAGTGCTTTTGATCTTATCTATTGTGAAGCGAGCGGTTCCTGGTTTTACACCTCGCAGCCACTCATCTTCAAGTGTGAGCAGACGAGATAAGGCTGTCAACATTGCGATAAGCATGGCAGAGTCGAGGCGGCACCCCTTACTCGAGTGTAAGTGCTTGCAGTCTCTTCGAAATTCGCTGATATAGACCACTGTGGCATTGGGTGAACAACCTTAACCCTTTTCCACCTTCCGCATTCCATGAAACTGGAGCCAAGATTGAGTTAAGTACCATGTTTCTTCGTTATCGTATTTTTGCGACCCTCGATCCGGTCCTCGTAGCAATATTTCCACTTCGCCCGAAGGAAACTGCCGGACTCACTTCAAATAAAGTTCATTCATTCATTCATTGCATTTTGACACCTTCGGTTCTTCCAATTCGCAAAACAGTAGGCCACTGCGATTGCTGCCACGGCAGATCTGTCAGGTAAACCTTCTGAGTCTCTTTTAATCTCTCCGTACTATTACGGGCTATGAGATCTCGCTGTTGCATGCGGGAGCAGGGAGAATATGACGTGGAGATACGATAAACTTGGGCTTATTTACATTTTTTTACAGGAATATAATGTGCTAGAATGACAGCAAAGGTTCGGCATTTCGACCGGCAGCAAACTGTACGCTGCGACCCACGGCCAGAAGACGACAAGCCGTTTCTTAATGGTTGTCCGGCTTCATCATCGTCAACATAATCATCACCAGCCCGACTTCGCCCACTGAAGGGCAAAGGCCTCTCCCATGTTTCGCCAATGAACCCGGTCCTGTGCTTGCTGCGGCGATGTTATCCCCGTAAACTTCTTGTTTCATTTGCCCATCACCTAACTTCATCCCGCCCATCAGGGTCAGATAGAAGGTGTTCCCCCCCCAGCCTCAATGAGTCGGCTAATGGGGCTGCGCGTGACCTAACCTACCGCGCTACCCCTGGACAGATTAGACGCGACTTCATCGAGAACAGGGACACTCCTTCTACCTACAACGAAATAACAATACACTTCTGTCTCGCACGTAGAATTTACTCTCTTCCACATGCGCGGCTCAACAGAGCTCAGGCCCTCACACTTAGGCTTTTGCAAACGAATACATATCCTAACCCGCATCTTTTACACAAGATCTATCCCGATACGTATAACGACAGTTCTTGTCCCTCATGCGGAGAAATATCCACGTTACAACACATGCTCTGGCGGTGTGCCCTGTCACACGCTAAGGTCGACAACAACTGGGCCAGGTGCGATGCGGCCCTCCGTAGCCCCCCTTCTGGCCGAAAAACTCTGGGCTGTCCGGCAGGCCCACGATGCGGCCGAGAGTCTTGGCCTTCCGGTCCCAACGTGGGAGCGGCCCGCTGCGTGTTGAGAAACGCACTGCAGGGCCTCAATAAAGTTTATCATACCATACCGTACCCAACTTCCTGCCTCCCCTCGCGCGCGCTTGCCTTCTCTTGGAATCCAGTGTGTTACTCATAATTAATGACCAGGGGTTATCTTGCCTTCCCGTTACATGGCCAGCCCGTGTCCATTTATTCCTTATTGCGACCGAGCTGTCCTATACACCTCTTCGTTTCCTGGACCACTCCGCTCTCTTTTTGTTCCTTAAAGGGCCCCTCACCAGCCCCTCAAAATACAAAAAACGAGCGCATTATTCTCTCCTGGCGTTTCTCGTCTTTCTTGCACACTTTCGTGACGCAGACAGTGATTCCCATGACGTATACAGTATACATGCTCTCGATTGGTCGATATACGCGAAATATCAGACGTGAATTGTCTCCTGCACTGCTTTGCCATGCAGCCGCCCATCCGTTCTTCCTCGTCTCTCATTACTATCGTGCGCGATCAACTGATTTCACTTCATTTTGTGTGTTTCTGACTGCGCAAGCTCCGATAACAGCGTGTAGCCGAGCAGCGCGAAATCCTGATACGCTCGAGAGCTTAGTGCTGACATTGTTCACGTGCTCTTCAGAAACAAGTGGCGAGGAGGATACATCGCCTGTAGGGAGGGTAGCGAAGGCGAGGAGGGTACAACTCCCTCGTCTTTGAACGCGGGGTGGTGAGGGGCCCTTTAACGTTACGCCTATCATTTTCCTTTCCATGGCTCGCTTTCAATGTCCGGCTCATAATATCACGTCATTTTCAGCGAATGACGAACTCGGGGAGGTGATGTCATTTTTGTCCAATCGGGTGGGCCCAAACAGGTGACATCACTTTCGGCCAATTGCGGGACTCCGGAGCAGCGTTGTCGGTCTGGTGTACTCATCTGGAGGCGGTAATGCATCCTGTGCATTACGTTGCACCACGGCAAATTCATTCTTTTCAAGTCGACGAACGTGGAACTTCAGCGACTCCGGCTGGAAAGTCGTCATTCAGAGGATGACTCATACTCCCTGCTTCTCAGGAAGTGCTGCTCCTAGGCGCTCGACTCTCGAGAGACGAATATTCAAACCGATGAAGACGTCGTATCTAACAGGAACACCTTGTTGCGCCCGTTGCCCGCCACTTACGCAACATCTATCGCGCATATACTCTATCCGAAAGCTACCTGACACTCACGGGGGCAAGGTCTTTCCAAAAGCGGAAGTTGCCTTGCCGCTCATTGTGTAACCGACACTATGCTATCAGCCGAGACGCGCCGGAGAATGCTTACAAGCTTCGAGCGACGGAAGTGATATGTTACGCGCCCTCTCGACAGCGTCATTGAGGGCGATAATTCTCGGGTGTGTGTGTAGGGTTAACGCTCGAGCGTTGCAGAGTGATATCTCCGGCTCGTAACTCAGTTGTAGACACGAGTTCCTTTTTAATATTATCGGCCTCTTTCGCCCATATCTGTGAACCGCAACGAGTCAGCTCGTAACTCACCGCAACTTCCTTGTTGCCCTGCTCCGGTTCTAGGCCAGCGAATGACACACGACTCCGTTTCTTACATCTCGGGCCAATCACGAGTCGCCGATGACGCTATGAGAGTGACGCCACTTCGTAAAGCGCAATGCAACAATGTTCGGACAAAACGGGCCGATAGGCAGGCGTTTCGGGATCCCAGAGCTCAACCTACATAAGCATGCGTGAGGTGCCCAGACGTCTCAAAACCCTTTAAATGATCTGAGGTCTGCAACAGCGTCACTGCTTCAGCACGTCCTTAGTATTAGGGCATTAGGCCTAGGGTCATCAACTTTCTTCGAACTTTCTCATTGACCGCCAGCTGTGACCATAGAGTCATCATCATCATGTCTGCCATTCCTGCGGTCCTGCTGTCTCTGTTGGTCTTCGGTAACGCCCTGGGAACAGCAGTGACGTACAGTGTTCTAGCTTCTCGATCATCGGAGCCTTGCTTGACGAACGAGTTCAAGTGCGCCAGCAACGGTAACTGCATTCGAGTGGCTCGTCTGTGCGACGGAACCGATGACTGTGACGACGGCTCCGACGAAAGAAACTGCCCGCAGGACACTCGCACGTGCTCGGTGACGGAGTTTCGGTGCCGAAACGGCCAGTGCATCGCAGGCTGGCGTCGTTGCGACGGCGAGCCCGACTGCGACGACTTCTCGGACGAAGAGAGGACGACGTGCGGGGAGGGCGAGACGTGTCATCCGGACCAGTTCGCTTGCAAGAACCGCACTGGCGCTTGCGTTCCCGCCGAATGGCGATGTGACCGGGTTCGCGACTGCGCCGACGGCTCCGACGAAGAAGGCTGCCCGAACGCGACCTGTTCGGAGGACACGGAATTCGCTTGCGGGAACGGTCGATGCGTGCTGAAGGGCTGGAGGTGCGACGGGGACGACGACTGCGGCGACGGGTCGGACGAAGAGAACTGTCGGCGAGAGACGTGTTCGGCGTACAAGTTCGCGTGCGGAAGCGGCGAGTGCGTTCCGAGTCGTCTACGCTGCGACGGCCGTCGCGACTGCCGGGACGGGTCTGACGAAGACTCCAGTACTTGCCGTGCTAGGTTGTGCCGCGACGGCGAGTTTGCCTGTGGGCCTCCGGCGACCGCTTGCGTTCCCGCGAAGTCTCTTTGCGACGGTCACGAAGACTGCCCCGATGGATCGGATGAAAAGCAGTGCGGAAGCACGGACTGCGTCAGGTACGACGTCTTGTGTGATCGCGGCCAATGCGTCCGAATTTGGTCACGCTGCGACCTTCAGAACGGTTCGTGAAAGCCCGCTCATGGAGACTGAGGCAAGAGCCGTTGTGTCTCTTCTGGAAGCTTCACCGCTTTCCTGAACTCCGACTGTGATAATGCCGTGAACTGTGCCGTAGTCTTCTGGAGGAATTGCTGCGGCTGATCTAGGACCATGAGTGAGCGCGTAAAGGTCATCATTGACGCCTCTAGCCTCAACTGTGAGGGACATCATGGTTTCCAAGGGCCCGCGTCATTGTTCAGAAACGACACTGCACTCTTGAAATATGTCCGATCTTTATACAGGAGCATGCGTCCAATACTAGCAGCGACGTTGACAACTGTCATGCAAGTAGGCGAGTGAAACTGTGCTTCTGATATGCTACCTCAATAGTGACATACCTGGTAAAACATTGTCGACCTATTCACCGCATGCCCAGCTTTCATATGGCAATGCAATAGGAATGTTCTGTCAATGACAATGGGAAGGAGCACAGAATTATGCGGCAACCCTTAAACAAGTGAATAAAGGCATTTAAATTAATACTTACGATGAATTGCTTTCCATTTCCTAGTCATATGGTTCTCAAAAATGTCATTTGCCCCCCCCCCCCCCTCCTCCAAAGTTTTTTTTCTTCATCATGTGAGCTTGAGTCACGATTTGCATTCGGTGATGTCGCTTCTTGTCATTTATGATATTGTTACGCGGCTTGCATTTTGCAATGCAGCTTAAAATTTTCGCTATAGTCCTTTCCAGGGTTTTCTGCGTCCTCACATCAAAACCAATTTTGCGCAACGTTCATCGAAACGTAAATGTCAAAGTTAGGATAAAATATATAGCCGAATTCTGAAGTGGGTGATCCTCCAGAATCCTTAATATGAAAAAATTTACACCATCTTCCCAAAGGGAACCCTGATGGGATGCGAAGCAGCAGCGTTGCGCACGGGTGGCGTCACGGGTTGAACGGCGCTAACGCGAGTGCTGCGGTGAGCGCTGGAAGATTCGTTTGAAGCGATGGCTGGCGTAGGTCTTGTCGTTTCTTCAGAGTGGACACGGGCGCTGGACCGGAGCTGGCGCGCGTTTCGCCTTGACTACCACGGCCTTGTGATCGGTGAAGTGCACGCTGAGAGGTTCCTGCAGACATTCGACGTCGAAGTTGGCAAAGACCAGATCGATGCACGTTCCCCTTATCGTCGTGGGCAGTTTCCGTTCCGCCGACACGCACTTCAGCGAGTGCACGTCACGCATGTAATCGACGAGCCATTTTCCTCCTCCTCCGCTGACGTCAACGTTGAAGTCTCCCGCGACTATAAGAGGCGCGCGTCGACACGCCTCGCCGCAATCAGTCAGCGTCTCCTCGAGACAGCGCTCGAGGCGAGCGCGCGGCAGGCGAGGGAGAGAGTGACGTCCCGCTCCCCTCGCAGTGCGCGCTGCTGCGGCGTGACCTACTTGGCACCGCTCCAACACCTGCGGCGAGGGGAGCGCGTTGCGGCGCGTTCGTACGCACGCACGGAGGGGAGGGACAGCGTTACACAGCCTAGTCAAAGAGATGCTTCGCATCTAAAAAATTGTTCCGTGGTCACCATAGTGCAACATGCTGCTGCGAGCACGTATGCACGAACATCTAGGGTGTGTTACTCACTAATCGTTACGCTTGCTTCAATAACACTAAGACAGTGGTTCTCAAATGAGGGTTTGCGAACCCCAGGTGATCCGGAAAGCCATTTTCTGGGGTTCGCGCAACCAATCCTCGATAAAAAGGGTGTTTTTTTTGGGGGGGGGGGGGGGAGGCATGCCCGATCCCGCGACAGCGTCCAATAATTTTCGGTAGGCTACACCGTATAACCCTTTCGTATTGTGGCGCAGCGGACTTATGTCTCCCTTCTCCAAGACATGGCTGTGCAGCTTTTGTTGCAGTTTCCGTTAACCCCTCAGTTTACACCAGCCGTTGTAAACTCTGCCAAAGAGAGTACTCAAATCTCTACCATATCCTCTGGGGCTGCCCTAAAACGCAGCAACTTAATAATCCCCGAGTTGCGCACATCACTAAGCAGTGGGAGGCCACGCTGCTCAGCTCCTGGACTGCCACTCCTTTCTTTGCGTCGCCGCACTGCAACTCTCGTGCTTTACGACAAAATTATTTGATTCTTCGCTCAACCAACCACCTTATATAACAGCCGCACCACGCATATCTCATCGAACCAGTTATCCAGTTCAGGTTGCCCGCCCATCCTAGCACACCACTACTTTTTCTGCATCCTTCTTTTTTCGAGCAGCCGCGGACTGGAACGGCCTTCCCCGGGACATCGTCACCATCGCCTCATCATCTGCCTTTCAAGACCGTATTATTGATCATCTTCAACACTAAAAACTACGTTCGCTGCTTATTGTTAACCTGAATAAAACCCTGAATTAGCAGGGACAGTTGGGTGAGTTGGTTGAAGTTCATCTTTAAGAAAAGCGCGAAAAAACCACAACAGACAGGTTGTGGTGCACCAATGCGTCAGACAAACGACGCGCTACAGAGCGGGCAACCTGTAGCGCGTCGTCCTGTCTGGTGCATTGGTGCATACCATGAAACATCGCATGCACCAACGTTGCCAGTAGCGCGTTGTCCTGTCTCCTTCCTAACTCTCTGTTGTGGTTTTTTCGCGCTTTTCTTTAAAGCTGAGTAAAGCCCCACCCCTTATGTAATGCCCCTCCCAGAAAGGGGGGGCCTTTAAGGTAATAAACTGAACTGAACTGAACTGAACTCCGACCCGGAAACATCTGTCTGTCGCGGAGCGGGCAGAGACAGCCGCCAGGGCCCACGATCTCCTGGCCGCCTGACCAACAGGGCACTCTTGCACGCTGAGCAACAGCTCCATGCATATAATGCCAAATAAATGTTTCTCCCTATCCTCCTACGACATATGCACGCGAGCGTACTTTTTTTCTAGGCTTGCGTATTCGTAGAGCAAACAATCTAGAAACCGGTCGAATGTGGCTGCGGACAGCACAACTTATTGACAAGCTGTTGAGATTTAATTGGCGTGGCACTTTAGTTTGACAACTCTTTGCAATGAAGAAATAGAAGGCACCTATTTCACGCTGCATGTTGTGTTATTTACGACCCCCCCCCCCACCCCCTTTTCTGTGACTGCAAGGAGTCCCTCATCACTTCCACCTTCCACCCGCCCAAAAAGAGTCAACGAAATATCCACGGCTGAGAACCAGTGGCGTAAATCATGGGGGGGGGTCAGGGGGGTCCTGACTCCCCCTTGTGCTCAGGCTGGGGGAGACACCCCCTACAAGTGTCCCCCCCTTGAAATTTCGTTTTCAAACATTATATATCTGCATGACTTGACAGTTAAGTTGGCGCGTTCAACATATTTAATGTGTTTTTTCTTTTTCTTTTTTTTTTTTTGTAGCGTGTACTGGTGTTCAGTACCACTCAGCTGTGCGAGACTTTTGAAATCGCAACTGCCACGAGATCGCTTTCAGAAAATACCCTAACAGAACAATTAAATTACGCGAGCTAGGTACCCATATGTTCGTTCTTCAATTTCATTTCAAGGCATCATTTTAATTTTTATATTGGTGAAAATAAAACATACACAACATTTATAAAAAACAAAATGGCCGCCATGGGAAGATGCATAAGCGTGCGCAGGGTTCCCCTTCAGGGGGGGCGAAGGTTCGTCGCAGCGCCCCCCCCTCCCTATAATGTCAATGTATGGGCCTGACATTGCGCCCCCCTTCTCGCCCCCCCTGCCCTTCCCCCCCCCCCCCCCCCGTGCGCACGCCTATGGGAAAATGTGTGTCCCCCCTCATATTTTTTGTGGATTTAGGCCACTGCTGAGAATAACTACACTAAGAAGTAGGGTCGCTGGCTTCCAATTTCCGAAACTATATGTCTAGAAGTGCTTTCGCTGGGTGCTTATTAGCAAAATACATTTTTATGCATTTTTTTTCTAGGTGATCACCTCGGTGATAGGAACGTTAATCGTTTTCTTTGTGTTGTGTTTTTATGAAAGGATGCACGAAGTGTTATTTCACTTGCATAAAGTATGCTTGCCGTAATCGGATGCCTATGTTACAGCAGACAAAGGCAATTCGCTACGAGCCTACTTCGCAGTCGTAATTTGCTCAACCGATCTGTGTATTACAAACAACTCTAAACTTGAGAAACATATACAGATAATTCCTTGTTGAAATGTGAAGAGATCGTGCAATAATAATAATAGTAATAATAATAATAATAATAATAATAATAATAATAATAAAGTATTGGGTTCACCTTCCCAAAACCACGATATGACTATAAGGGACGCCGTAGTGGGGGGGCTCCGGAAATTTCGATTATCTCGTACTCTTCAATGTGCACTAGCATCACGCAGTACACGGGCCTCTACCATGTTGCCTCCATCGAAATGCGACCGCCGCGACAGGGGTCGAACCCGCTACCTCCGGGTCAGCAGCCGAGCACAGTAACCACTGATCGACCGTGGCGGACAAAAACAGATCGTGCACGTACGCGCCACAGAGTTCAGTGAATGATATTGAAGTACAACAACGGATATTGCACGCCCCCTCCCCCACCCCCCCCAATCATCTATGAAGGGCACCAAGACCAAGTGTATACCCGTACCCATAAGCGTGCGGAGGTTTCCCCCTTCAAGGGGGGGGGGGGGGGGGGGGCGAAAGCTCGTCGCAGTGCCCCTGTTGCCTATTAAATCAATGTATGGGGCAGACTGCGCCCCACCCCCTTCCTAGGTGACTAGGGGGGGCGGCCGCCCCCCTCTGCTCCCTCGTGCGCACGCCTATGCCCGTACCGTTGCTCCACTGGTGTAGCCCAGGGGGTCAGGGTGTTGAACACCGCCCCATATAGACTATTTAACCTAAGCCATGTGGGCGCCGCTATCTTGGGCTGTTAAGCCGATGTTTTCTAGTGTTTGTGTATTGCGACGTCAATTATAACAAGGCCGTGAAACATCGTATGCACCAACCCAACCGTTTTCATGCGTATGCGTTTACCGTAACACAGTTCGCTTAGTTGTTAAAGATGCAAAACACAAAGGTTAACAGCCCACTATGGCTGCACGCATAGGCGTGCGCTGGGTTCCCCTTCAGGGGGGGGCAGGGGGGGGCGAAGGTTCATCGCAGCGCCCCCCCCTCCCTATGAAGTCAATGTATGGGACAGACTTTGCGCCCCCCTCTCTTAGGTGACTGGGGGGGGGGGGGGGCGGCCGCCCCCTCTGCCCCCCCTCGTGTGCACGCCTATGGCTGCACGCAAACCCATCCGTAAGATAGTCGATACACATGCAAAACTTTTCAATTTTGCGTATGTATATATTCACGTACACATACAAACGCACGCACACAAACTATTACCTCATTTTGTTTCATGGAATATATTATCAAATGCCTTGTATTCATGTTGCACAATTGAAATGAATCCAACAAACAATTATGCCAAGGATAGCATTAGCGACATTAATTGTTGTCTCTAACCTTTTTCTGCGTTGGTCCCATCGTCGGAATGGTGATTATTCATCGTTTTTTATTCGTTTTCAGTTTACGTCAACTTTATTACACTACATTTAAAGACGGCAATTAATGTCGCTTATGCTTTCTCTGGCCTAATTGTCTGTTACATTCATTAGGTTGTGTCTAACCGAGAAACTAGCCCCTCGAAAAATATTTGCCTTCCTTAATTCGTTGATATTACATTTTGTGAATTGTACACATTTTCCGACATCCAGGGGCGACGCCAGGATAGATTTTACTGCGTAGGGGGGGCGGGGGGGGGGCGGGGGGGGGGGGCGGGGGTGGCACCCACGACAATCACAACTGAGGCTGGGAGGCCGGGGGGGGGCGGGCACCTACGACAAGCGAGTTCCATCTACATGGGGGGTAGGGGGGGTGCAGGGAGGGGGTGGTGTCTTATGCGTTGTGCTTTTGGCAGAGTTTGCTCTTCGAGAGCGTCAAAGGGGGGGCAGGCAAACATTTCGGGGTGGCTACAGCACCCCCCCCCCCCCCTTTACTCCCCCTCTTGCGCCGCCCCGGAGTACTCTCATAAGTGGCGCCTGAAGGGGATAAAACGCTTCCTGAAGAATACCAGCCGCCGCGTCACCTATGGGGGCGAATAGGAGGGGAACGCCAGAAAGTTGGGTCTTTCAACTACAGGTGGCGTACAGCGCCCATCGCGTACTGCCCTCGGTACGGGTCACGGCGGTCTGGGTGGCATCTTCGAAACCGTAACTTTTCGCCCATTTTTGTTAGAGCTACATAACTCCGGAAAAAAAAACCATGTGTTCCTTGTAATGCTACCATGCTGTAACCACAGCAATTTCCTGAAGACAGATGTCATTATAGCAATTATTAGAGGCGATCAGCTTTCGTCACAGCCGCAGACTAACGGGACCACGGGTTGCGCAAAGGTTGTCCCTACGAAAGTTATACAAGCACCACACATGCTAACTTTCGAGCTTACTGCTTGTACTCGTATTCTATGCCGTGCACTTCAGGTGGAACTTCCGAAGTTATTAAACATGGAATTTTCAAGCAAAAAAAAAAAAAAAAAAGATTTCTCCAAAAGTAAACCATCAGGTGCAGCGGACTGGTATATTTATTGAAATTACGTTAATTAACAGTTAATTAAGTATTCCTAAGCAGTAACTTTCTTGAGTAGTAACTGAAGAACACGTACCGCGACTGACGAATTGTAGAGGTTCAGCTCACTAGGTGCATCCACTTTGGACGATCTTCCAGGGTTGCGCAAATCTCGATATATTCATTCCGAAACTGTCCGACAAAACAAAACAAAAATTACCTATGCGGCTAATCACGCAAACCAGTGTTTCGTTACGAAATTGTATAGCGTACTTTGTATGTTTTCGGCAAATAAAATTCAATTCATTGCAAGGAAACTGGAAGTATAGCGAATTTTTACTGCATGTTTGATGAGGTATACGTTTCTGAATTCACGCCACCTCCAGATTTCATTCCAAGAGGATATGCCTTAAAAACTCTTCAGCTCCAATTTGTAGTTTTCAATAAGTACTGTAAGCTAATTAAATGCGTAATGGGCGAATTTCACTTGCTTAACAAATTAACGTTTGTTTTACTACTTCGCTCGTCCGCCGCAGCATGGTGCTTGCTTTTAGCTGAATTTGCGTTGTCCCCGCGATATGATCGCGAGGGACGCCGTAGTGGAAGAATCCGGTAATTTCGACCCACTGGCGTTCTTCAACGTGCACCTAAATTTAAGTACATGAGCCTAGAGCTCTTTCATCTCCATGGACAATGTAGCCGCCGCGGCCGGAATTAGATCCCGCGCCCTTCAGATCATCATTCGAGCACCATAATCACTAGACCCCCCATGGCGAGGTTCGGTAAAACCGGAGAAACATTAGCAATGCACATATGGTGACTATTTGAAGATACAATATGATGGGCAAAGGCACTCCAATATGAGGCTATTCGTGAGAAAAAATTATGCAGAGGACGTAATTGTGCTTGAGTTGAGTATAGTTTTAAATAACTAAATAACCCAGTGTCCCTTATGCGATCGCATAAGACTACTCAAATGCAAAAGCCATCTTTTCCTTCTCACTCAATGTATCAATCACCCCCCTCCCTCACCTCGCCGCATCTGAAAGCTTTCCGAACCTAAAATCCTCTTGCATCTCGCCTCCAGGGTCGGAAGCATTACAAGTTTTCTGCACCTCACATGGTTTTGCACAGCCTCCGTGATCGGCCTGCCTTCGACCAAGTGAGGATGTCCTGTGATGACGTAACCCTATGACGTCATGTTCTGACGTCATCGTGACACTGTTATAACGTCACGTGATGACGTTGCAGATGGTTTCATGTTACATTGAGGTCATGGGACTTGGCATGCCGACTGCACACACACATTCACTTGAGTATCGCGTGACGTTCGACCGACCTTTATTACTATGTTGTTTTTCGCATCATTCGTGTCGACACCAACGCCGGTCTCGCGAAGTATCGTCAGATCTCGCCAAACCTCGAAGGCGCGACGCCGACGGATAATTTTCGCGTTTGGTGAGGCGTCTAGGGCATGCGCCTTAAAACTTGAAGCGAATGAGCAGTGCTGTGTCATACCCATCTTAAACCGCACTAACTCTTGTTCCACTTGAATCCTTGCTTATGTAATGCCTTAACGGATCCTTCGGATTCTCGATAAATAAAAGAAGAATAAATAAATAGTTCTGTATGTGTCCAGGAATCGAACCCGCGGTACTTCGACGCAAGCTCGAAAACGACACATCCCGTCCCCCCCTACACTGCACGAGGCTGCATATAGATGGGTGGGCGTCTACGTCCTGACCTGTTCCCAACGTTACCGATGGAGTCATCCATCATGCACGTTTCACCCGGCCGGGGTCGGGGAGAAAGACTCCACGGGGGTCGTTCATCCTCCGTGACCCCTCCGCCTGACCTCCGGCCTTGGGGACTACGCCCACGACGACGACGAACGCTCAATAAAACAATAAATAAGCGAGCGTCCAATCACATAGTTACGTGCATCCAGGCGTGTCAAACTACATGCAAAGCTCGGGTGGCACCGGAGTTATGTGTATGCCCGCCTGCGTCAACAGCGGCGACACGTTCGAGTTGCCCCTCTCCCTTTCGCAAATTCCTTTCGTCTTTTTTTCTTTCTTTTTTTTGTCGCATGGATGAGCTGAGTCGGAACGTGATTGCCGAAGCAGTTTTTGAATGCTTTCGTATTCGGTAAGGCACGGAGCCGACTATAGGCTACTAATGGACTCTACACTCAGTTTCGTGCGTCGGGTGTGGCGCTGTGGAAGCTAAGCGAGAATTTCCGTCAGCAAAATGTGTGAAGCATGACATGTTGTTTGGCTAGTTGGTTCATAGATTCAGCAAACAAGTATAAACTGCGCTAAGAACCATAGGCGTGCGCATGAGGGGGGGGCAGAGGGGGGCGGCCGCCCCCCCTAGTAACCTAAGAGAGTGGGGCGCAAAGTCTGCCCTATACATTGACTTAATAGGGAGGGGGGGGGGGCGCTGAGATGAACCTTCGCCCCCCCTGCCCCCCCCCCCCTGAAGGGGAACCCTGCACACGCCTATGCTAAGAACACAACCCGTCAGAACATGGAGACATGCAGACACACAAGAAGCTCCCGGCGACTCGTGTTTGTGTGTATGTTCTTACGTGTTGTCTTCTTCGCGTAGTTTACACTTGTTTGCTGAAAATATGCGAGCCGAGCACGAGTCTGCGCGTGAGGCGTCGCGACGGGCTGCAAATGAAACACCAAGATACGAACGTGGTCTCCGCGATTGGCCTCGGCTGCGCGCTGCCGGAGCTGATCGCGGAGGCTACCATACAAACACAAAGAGACTTCAAGCAATCTACACAACCTATTGACAACCGTACAAATAGCGGGGTTTGTTTATTTTTAAGGCGCAAAGCAAATAACGGAATACAGGACCTGATTCTGAGCTAGTTGGCACGGTAGTATATTGAGGCAATTATTTATTTTATTTTATTTGGTTTGCATACATAGGAAACACGAAGGCACAGAGGAAATAGGGAGGGAACAGCTGATAACTTCCACCTAGAGGGGCACAACGCCTGCCTGTTCCTTCGGGAAGGGGAAACACAGAGGAAAAGAAGACATGAGGGAAGAAAAGGAGAGAGAGAGAGAGAAGAGGAAAGAAAAAAAATAACACAGACGTAAACACCAATAAGTAGTCACAGGGAATAATGTCTATAAACGCGAGGCCAAATCGGTTTTCTTTAAGAAAGTTAGTAGGGCGCGATGGGCCTGGTCACGCCTATTAGCACATCCACCCGGGAACAGGCGAATCGCGAAAAACACGCACAGTCATTAAAAAAAAAAAAATGGAAAAAAAAGATACGTGCAGAGCGCTACTTCTAACTTACACTATTACGCAAACAAACCCGTGCAAGAGTATTCTCCACTCATAGCCCCTGCGCATGCGTGAGAAGGCTGGAGAAAATGAGCCCTATCTAGACAGCTGACCAACTCTGCAAATACGCAGCCATCACTTGCAGTAACATGGGCGGTGTCCGGGCAAGCGACGGAACAAAGTTATCAAGCGCCGTAACAAAAGCGATTAGCATAATAAGCGTTCTTAATGAACACAAAGGTTACCTTAATTTACATTTCATAAAGCCTGGAAGCCACTTTGAAACCAGCTTCGCTGACAGCTTTGCTAATGAGCGTAAGGTGAGTGCTTTGTGTGCAGATTGAAAAGCAGCTTTTTAAACTCGTGGAGGTGAACGTCCTGCTTTCGTGTACGCCGCGATATGCGGAGATTGCGGAGCTACTTTACGTATGTATTCTGAGACCAGGTGGGCGCTCAAGCATGTGTCTCAGGGCGTTTCAACGGGCGATATTAAATTGACGAACGCCGCGAAATTGATTACCTCATCAGGAGGTCTATATTTAAAGAAACTAAAAACCGTGTCTTGTGAAGGAACACGTCCACGTTGTTTCAGAGGCCTCTTGCGCAAATATTTAATGAGGAAAAATATAACGTTACACCTACTATGTTATTAAAGGTTCCGCACGACATCAAGCCGAAGGTTCATTAACAATGCCCGTTGCGTTGATGGTAATTGCAGCTAAGACTTTGCAGCAAAACATCAAGAAACGGGCCGCTTGCTTCTGTGCCTCGGACTTTACGGCGTACATAAACCATTTGAAAATGAAGTGCTAGAATGGAAGCTCTTGCAGCCTCTTAGCAGCAAATGGGAAGCCAACCTTTGCCGATGCTTTAAATGAAAAAATTAAGGCAGCTTGCACTGGTGGTGCCTAGCCGGAAAAAAGTGTGCTGCTAAGCAGCCTTATTTGTTTCTGTTCCGTTTTCTCGTTCCTTCTTCTTCTCTTTCTTTCGTTTTCTCATTTCCAGCTTTTTTCTGCGTGTTTTTCTCTTTATTTCTATTTATTTATATCATCATCAAGGTGCTGGAAAAACAAAAGGGAGAAGAATTCTTTTTGTCGTGAGCGCGTGTTCAAATGGCTAAGCTATATGTGGTTTTGCCTGCGTTAATATCGTCATCAAGGCGCTCCAAAAACAAGATGAGGAAGACTTCTCCTTGGCGCGAGCGCGCGCTCGTCTAAGCAGTAAGCGTTGTACCCCAAGAGACTTCCGGTCACCTCATTTATCAGCCCCTAACACCGAAAACGAAAGCGCGTTTTCAAGTTGTTTCATGGTAAGAAGAGTGCCTCTTTAGTTTTTCCGATAAAAGGAAGGTGCATAAAGTTCAAAAGATCCTTTTGTAATCTTTGTGTGGCTCAAAAGAACATTTATTGGAAAATATTTTGCTAAATAAGGGGAGGAAAGTGTAGAAAATCAGCGGGCTACACGCTAAGGCTCTTCTTGCCCGCCGATGTTTTACGACACATCGGTGGACGAAACCAGACGTCGTCGGGGGCATGTATTTGTAAACAGTGAGAGAGTTTTACCTACATTGCACCAAGCTGCAACAGCATACGACAGCCCGGACCGCTAAAGTGCTCCGCACTTAAAATTTCCTTTGGGGGGGGGGGGGGGGGGGGTGTTTTCAGCTACCCTTTAGGTATGTTCGTGCGCTTGTTCATGCGTGTAATACATGCAAATGCAAGAAATCGAAAAATCCAGGGGGGTAGTAGGCCTGGATGCGCATTCCATCTCGCGGAGTACGCGCTTCCTTAGGACGCCACATGGCTGTCTCGGCACAGCCAGGCTATGCACTGTAGAGCGGAGGTTGTGCGCGATGTCTCCGTCGGTGGGCGTGGCTTAGCTACCGTGCATGTACGGCGTGGCCAGGTGGTGCGGTATGTGGTCACGATGCTTGCTTCCTCTTTCTTTCTATCTCATCTCTCTCTTTGCGCCCATGGCTTTAAACTGTCATGGGACGCTATGCGCGGCGTCTCCATCGGTCGCTATGCGCGGCGGTCTTCACCGCAGAGCGCGTGCTGTGCTCAGTGGTTGCTAGGCAATGGCGCGGCGAGTTTTTTGCAACATCGCTGCCGTCTTTATGGTTTGATGGTCTTCATCACAGACAGCGTGCTGGGCTCGGCGGTTGCTGGGCAACGGCGCTGCGAGATTTTTGCAACGCCACTGCCGTGCTTGTGGTTTGACTAACAGCTTCAGTGTTAAAATTTGATGGTTTTAGCCTTCGAGTCGTCTTAGTGAAATACATAAGTGACCCTGTAAGTTGTTTTTTTTTTCTTCTTCTCAATCGATGTAATCATCCTCCTGCGCCCATCGAAAACTTTCTGCACCTCCCCTGGTTCAGTACTTCCTCCGTGACCGGTTCACCTTCAACAAAGCAACGATGTCACGTGACGTCATTGATGACGTCATACTGACGTTACAAACATTGTCGACCCGTGACGTCATGATGGCGTCATATGAAATGTTATCACGTGATGACTTTTTGCGTCCCTCGTGTTGACACTGCTGACTGCTGACTGTCAATATGCAACAAGGAGCACCTCCCCTAAAATCAAACCTCTGAAGGAGATGGAAAAACGGGTAGGGTAGCGCAGGGAGTTTAGAAAAAATGTTAGACGATTCAAAGCACTGAGGCCCGTATTCACAAACCAACCTAATCCTTATCTCGCGTTTCCCTTGTCAGTTCTGTGTCTTTAGTGCGCTTGATAAACAAAGGCCAATGTTCACAAAACCAATCTTGTAGTTATCTGTTTTCCCTGTTGCAACTTTTGTACCCTAATAGCGCACGTAGAGAGTACAGAAACCTAAGGAAAAATTGAAGGACACTTTGTAAATTCGAAAGTGTGTTCGGTAAAAGCCTGTGCCCATTGAGACGGGATCGGTCAGAATGGAACGCGATGCGCGCGTCTCCCTTCTTGCATGAGTGGGCGGATTCTGGCCGGGCTACAGGGGGAGACGCGTGCACTCTATAGTCTGACGAGAGGCGTGACCGGCGTCCGTTCTATGCGCCGCTGTGCCATCACGTGATTGCTGAGAGAGTGTGAGGGGGGACAGGCCACAGCTGGCACCGTTCCAGGGCACGCACGGTTGGTGGACGGACGCCGCTAGTATGAGCCATTAAAGGCTTTCGCCTTAAAACATGAGATAAGGATAAGGTTGGTTTGTGAAAATCGAAGGACGTCTTGTAAATTTCAAAGTGTGTTCGGCGAACGCCTGTGCCCATTGCGACGGGGTCGGTCAGAATGGAACGCGATGCGCGCGTCTCCATTCTTGCAGGTTTGGATACACTGGGCACAGCGACTCTACGCAAGCAAAGCGCGAGCGCTGCAGAGTCCGACGCTAGGCGCGATCGACGCGACCGGCGTCCTTTGGCGCGCCCCGACGGCCACCTGGCACCGTGCCAGGGCACGGACGGACGGACGTGAGCGTGATACATTAAAGGCTTTCGCCTACGGGACAGGGCGAGTGAAATGTAGTCAGGTGAACCCGCGAAAATCAAATTGAGGGTAGGCATTTCTCTTTCTTGTATTTTGAATTTTCTAAACCGAATAACTCAGTACTGCATGCCGTTATCACTGCCATTCTTTCTGCATTAATCTGTCTGTACTTCGGTCTACACAAGCCACGAGTAAAAAATGGGGGGGGGGGGGGGGGTTGAATAGTGTTCGAGGGCCCCTTTAACCTATCGCAACATCTTCGGCCAACTAAAGCCTCTGATCCCACAGATATCTTATGCTGATTGTTGACTGCGTGTTTCTATACTCCGTTTCACACATCAGGTGCAACGCTGTGGTACTTCTTAAAGTCGATGCGTTCGCATTCAGAAATAGTTCAATGTTGTCAGGCTCTACATTGGAGGAATGGAGTATATACACGGAAATGTTGGCTGTATGAAGACGAAATGCGTCGCTATAAGCTTTCCAAATCCGTCTCTACAAACTCTTCAAAATGTGACAGGGCCACTAGTTAATTGTGTCAGTATTCTTGTTTCGTGCTCTCATTCAATGTAATTTTTATCCACCGACTACCGGACCAGCTGGCCGACGCGTTAAGTCCTTTATTTGAGACTTTGTGGTATTCCAACCGGAAATGACATAATTATATCATTGGCTTAACAATTTAGGCAATCTGCGCGCTGAGAACAATTCAGAATACGCGGACCCTGGGATTGACAATTCAGGTGCTTGTTTAGCGCAAGGATATGCGCCGGAGCGTCCAGCTGACGCATCAGAAACTAAGTAATCAAACAATATATAGACAACTCAATCACTCTGTGATTCTGAGTCACTCAAGCACTGTGCTAATTTATGCTCATATTTTTCTAACGTCTAGCAACGCTGTGACTACTTCTACGAATAAACTTTTCACTTTCGTCTTATAACCTATTTTTATCAAAGAAGCATTGCCCAGCTTTTTTTAGAGTGCAGCTCTTAGGCACCCGTTCCTGCGTTGAGTAGCATCGCCGTCGTCAGCGTAACCGATAGAGCGGACGAGGACGAAAGAGAGCAAATGAGGATGAAAGAGAGCGAACGCAGATTCTGTCGATATCACGAGCCACTGGCCTATACCCTCGCTTTGTTCCTCCTTCACGCGCGCTGGCCCCTCGGTCGGTGCTCGTGCGCATGAAGGGCTGGCACGTGTACTGGGGCTGGCTTCGCTTGTCGTAACCTTGGTCGTAACGGGGCTCTCGGCGTTTGGCTTGGTTCGCGACGCCTGCAACGTACAGAGTGGTGTGCGTAGCACTCGAGCGCTGGCAGTTTCCGGGGCAGTATGTAATGAATGTTACATTGCTGCAACTGAGGATAAGCTTGAACTTCAAACACAGTTGGCGTTGGCCCAACAGGAAGCTGCGCTCAGAATTCGCATTAGGGAGTGACGTAATCGTCGGTGAATTTTTTATCTCCAGAAACCTTTTCTCAAGCTTCTCGCAAGCCACAGCGTGACACTTCAGTGTGCGAGAGCCTAAAAAATTCTGCAAAAGCTGAAAAAAAAAATCCCAGCATATCCACGAACTAAATGATGGTGAGTGGGCGAAGCTCTGAGGGATCATTCGGGTAACCGTGAATCCCCCCCGTACATTGCCCACTCGATCATGCAAAGACGTGACAACACGTGTCACGTCTTTGCATGATCCTGGGTGTTCGATCGTGAGCTGGGCACGAGCGTCGCCGACTTGTGTTCCGGGCGCTCCCAGCCCCAGCGACAAAGCCAGTTCGCGTTCCACGACAGAGGAAGACGACGCCACCTACTCAGACGCCGAAGTCCACACCAGTGCTCGACGCAACGCCTCGCCTCCGCATGCATCGCCACAGAACGCTGCTGTGAGTTGTGAAAGCCACCCTTGTCTATGGGTTGTGCCGCCGTGAGTACCGGAGCCGCCGCATGCTCCGCGGATACCGGCTGCCCTGGTTTTGCATGCGACTCACACGAGAGCACTGTGGAGCTGACTACCTCCTCTCTGGTGAAGTTCACCTCACCGTTGATCACGATGCAGTCCACCTCCGGTGCTCGACTCTGAGTACCGCGTCGGCCCGACGATCCCAATTATAACAGCGCCATCTATCCTCTTTAATCGTCAACTATACGAAAACCACTAACGCCATCTAGTGATATTATTTCCAAGGACATATACACACAACGCCATGTAGTGAGCAATTCTTAAAACTAACTAGAAGTGGCTACTACAACATACTATTACAGAGGAGGGAACGAGCCACCCCCTGAGGAGCTTCGCCCCTAAAAAGAAAAGAAAACACAGCCAGTTCCGCCCTATGTGAAAGCTGTACCAACTGTGCTGTTCTTTTGTATTCCTGTGTTTACCTGCTCTCTTCTGATGTTTTCTGTTCCTTTCGTGCAATTATGTGACGTTTTGTATCCTTATCTGTTCTTTTTCTCGCGATTATCTGACTTATTTAGCGATTATCTATTTTGTTTTATGGTCATCACTTTGTTGTTTTTCTACTGTTTGCTACTCCGAGAGCGGTGCGTTCTCTGGCGTTTCGCCTCCGCTTATCTCCTCCGTGGATCTGTGTCTAACTGCAGACCCTGTCGCTTCGCTGGCTCGGATCATAGAGTTTCCTATTGATACACTAGAGGGAACTCTGGCGCTAGTGTCTATGGGGGGCTGCAACACACGGCGCTTCAGCCAGCTAGGGAATCATGGGTAGTCACGGAGGAAGGAATAACTCAGGAGAGGCCCTGACGTCACTCTCTGTGAAGCCGTGGTGAAGCCGGGAGTCGGCCATATTGACTGGGCAGATTCTCCTCTCTTGTTTACATGTGACAAGCGAAGTAGAAGGCGCGTTTCCCTCTCCGGCTCGAAAACCACGTGGGCTGCACGGCACGCGCGGTGAGGCTATCCGAAACCAACGGAACGGGACTTAAAACGGTGGGCCAGCGCAATACCGTTGGCGAAATCATTTCGTCCGAGTAATAACAGCGAGTAAGAGCTCGTCGACAAGGAAGCAAACACAAGAGAACGCCATGCTAGATGCATTGACTACGGCGAGTGTGGTGTCAATGTTTTCACGACATTTATTCACGCACTGTACGGACAACACGATCGGCCGTGCGCCGCCTTCTATGGTTGCATTCCGTTTCCCAAGCGGCGCCCGGCCACCGTGCTTGGGCTCCACGTAAACGCTCACCGGCGTCAGCATTGTGCAACCGCGGTGGTCGACCTTGTGCACGGTGCAGGTGTATGAGTGACACTTGAACGCGGTTGCTGTAACGCCGAGAGCACACTGATATGGGGGCGAGCATAGCAAGCAAAACAGAAAAGGTATTTTAATCCGCACAAGCAAGTTCTTACTGTACACATATCGAGCACGAAACTACACGTGCACATGGTGTCCTCATTTCGTCTAGCGGAGTACAAACGTTTCGTCCGTTGTCCCAAGCAGGAATACTGCACAACTGTCACTGACCTGCAAGGCGTTCGTCGTGGTTCCGTTCTGTCACGGTGCCTGAACCCGATTTTGCTGAGCACACCGAATACTTCATCGGCGTCATCCGCTGCACGGCACGTGAATATAAGCGATCCTTTCACGCACTGTTGAGGCCCCGTGGCTAACAACAAGTTTTGTAAACGTTGCTAGGTACAATAACCGCCGGGAGAACACTGCGTAGCTAACAACGCAGCACAAAGCATGGATATCGTCCGCCACGGTTGAGTACGAAGGCGCACACGCACACGCCGCCGCCTTTGCCGCCGCCGCTACACCAGCTACACTGCACAACACGTAACCATAGCAACGCCGCTATTGTGCCCAGTGGATATGGCCGCCATGACGTCATTTCCTCCACACTTTTTGCGTGGCGTGCCCTCTCCTGAGTTATTCCTTCCACCGTGTGGGTAGTACACAAATTTGCCTAGTCTTGCCTAGTCTTCGTTCTTTTGGCTCCGTGTGGCCTGAATCCGCTTTGCCGCAATGCGAAGTTCAGCAAAGGTTTAGCAGTTGCGCTTCACTACCTTGACCTTTTTAGGCTCACGAATTGAAATCCGCTCACGAAGTTCACAACGGTCCATTCTTTTATCCGAAACAGAACGAAAACGCAACAATAAACAAAGCCACAAGTGCGTTCGAAGCCAGGAGCACGAGGACTAGGCAAATTTGTGTACTACCCATCATTCCCATGGTGGCTGAACGATCGCAGCGCCAGAGTCCCCTCTAGTTAAGTTTAGGAAACTCTATGGCTCGGACCATGGCCTCCGAGATTAGCCGGCGGCGCGGCTAATCTCGGAGGCCACGCTCGGACAGACGAATTAGCCCTTCGGCGACGCTGGCGTTCGCGGGAAAGCAAGCGCTGGCGTTCCGAACGGGTAGCCTGCTCGGCGTATGCGTATCCACGGCCGGACAGAACAGGAGCAACAGCGTTCTGACGGAACGCTCGTATGCCTTTCCAGTCCGGCCGTGGTGTAGTATCAAACATGGGACCTGCGTGACGCCAACGCCAGACATGGTCCCTTAAACTACTCCGCAGTGAAAAGGAAACGTAGCAAAGCTGCATTTTACCTCTGCAAAGAAGCTGTTCCAACCGGAGTCCACTAGAAGTTACCATTAATGCTAGTCTGATAGTCCGCCAGGGTGGATCAGTGGCTAAGGTGCTCGGCTGCTGACCCAGAGGTCACGGTTTCGATCCCGGCCGCGGCGGTCGCATTTCGGTGGAGGCGAAATGGTAGAGGCCCGTGTACTGTGCGATGTCAGTGCACGTTAAAGAACACCAGATGGTCGAAATTTCCGGAGCCCTCCACTACGTCGTCTCTCATAATCATATCGTGGTTTTGGGACGCAATACCCTAGATATTATTATTAATGCTAGCCTGATAAGCGTAGGCGTGCGCAGGGTTCCCCTTCAGGGGGGCGGAGGGGAAGAAGGTTTATCACAGTCCCCCCCCCCCTATTAAGTCAAAGTATGGGGCAGACTTTGTCCCCCCCCCCCCCCTCCTTCTCAGGTGCGGCCCAATCCTTTTTAGAAATGACTCATGTATGAGATATAGGATAGGCTTTCTTTCAAATGGCAACGTCAGCTGACATTTGGTACAAACCAAAGCGTCGGCGTCAACATGAATGAGGCAACAAATCATGATGACGTCCCCATGACGTCTTGAATCACCTCAATTTGTGATGTCATCAAGACGTCATCGCATTATATCGTGATCGGCCTCACCTTTGACCAGGCGATGGAGGTGATGCAAAAGCCAGGTGAGGCGTAGAAATCTTACAGTACCTCCGATCTCAGAGGCAATGCAAAACCACGTTAGGTGCAGCAAGCTTTCGGCGCGGGGAAAGGGGGGGGCGGGGTCAATACATCGACTGAGAAAAATAAAAGATGATGGTTTACTAGCGTCTTGAATTGGGCTGATTGGTGCATACTGATTTTGAACGAATTATCTCTCAACTGTATTAGTCGGCGTTGGTTCAGCGATATCTTGTTCCTCGATATGTTCACTGATTGTGTTATTTCCTGTATATATTGACGTGCAAACGCAATAAAATATGGTTGTTAGTCAGCACCGTGTTTGTGTCTTCTCGTCTCCGTCCTGTTCCGGCGCTGTTTCTTCATTCAAAATCATGATGGTTTACGCCTTGAGAGTCATCTTAGGCGAATGTACGAACGACCTTGTGAGTTTTTCAATTTAATTTTTATTCGACTACTTCCAAAGTGCTTTTCATAAAAGCGAATGCATAAAGGACCTTCTGAGTTAAGTACTGAGCTGCGTACCGTTATTTTTTTTCGTTCTCAAGCACACCACGACCTGCATGCAGCCGAGGATGAGTTCGCGGCTGCACTCCGGATATACTCCGCCGGGTTAACGAGGGCGCTGCATGCGCTTGAACTCGGCGAACTAGCTAACAGATAAAACAGCGAGGCAGTACCGTTAAAGCCACTTTCGTATTCCCCGCACGTGCGCATCGGCAGAAGAGATTCGCTGAATAACGTTTCCCCGTTGCGCAATAAATAAGTAGCGTAACAAGGGAGAGTCGTGGTTGGCAACGGTGGAATGGAGAAACCGGAAAAGGGCTCGGGCGGTGCGTGCGAGACGTGGTGCATCGCCAGCCAAAAAAAAAAAAAAAAAAGGAGAAAGCAAATATTACAAGCGTCCGAAAATAGAAATGCGAGGAACACGTGCGGTACGAAGAAGAGAACGTGACTGGCAGCGAACTTTATCCCTTGTTGCCTCTAGTAAATGAAAGGTTCTACGACCTCCGAGATCCTCGACGTAATGGATGTTGGATCAATGATTCTTGCCTGGCAGCGCTGTCGACAGGAATAACAGTCATTTTGCCATTAGATATTGGCTGTTGGGCAATCTGACTGAGCTTTATCTTTCAAAGAATCATATTGCTTAGTACAAATCGAACTGGGAACAAATTATTCATATACCAAAGCAGGAAACTGGGCAAGTTGGTACTGATTCATTATTACCGTAGAGCCCTTGTGTTGTGGTTTCGCAATGCCTCCGTGATCGACCCACCTATGACCAAGGTGCGATGTTATGTGATGACGTCATCATGAAACGTAAGGTCACGTGACGTCACAGTAACGTCACGAAGATGCCACAAGTTTCGGAGATCGGTGACGTCATGACGACGTCCTATGGAATGTCAGCACGTGATGCTTTTTTGCATCACTCGCCACCGACGCTACAGGACGCCGACGGTCAGTTTTCGTATTTGGTGAGCCATGTGAGGCTTTCGCCTTACAAAGCGGCTCGTGTCGTCGATCGAGTTCGGTGTTGGAGCAATTTGCCTAACTTTTCAAAAAAGAAAAGTATTTAATCTTTCGCAGTTACCAGCTTTCCTTTTAACTTGACTGTCACCGGTATCGTTCGTGAGCGTAGAACTCTGTTCGCGCAAAACAGACAGACAGACAGACAGACAGACAGACAGACAGACAGACAGACAGACAGACAGACAGACAGACAGACAGACAGACAGACAGACAGATAGATAGATAGATAGATAGATAGATAGATAGATAGATAGATAGATAGATAGATAGATAGATAGATAGATAGATAGATAGATAGATAGATAGATAGATCTCAGCCGCTCGTGTGAAGCTGACTAGGGATTGTTATATCGTCTCGCAGCGTTATAACAACAATGAAAATCGCTTTTTCTCGTTTGCCTGTGTAGTCTACGCAACTACGCAACGGCGGATTACTGGTGTAGTCTACGCAAAGAAAGGCAACCGTTCGTGGTCCGAAACCTCGCACCCAGCGCTTCCCCCCGTCGGTTTTTCACATTCGCATGGTAGGCGTTCGTATTGTCACGTAGGTGACAGAGAGCTGGACGGCGCCGAGAAAGACACAACCGAAACCACGTCGGTAACAAACTTAAGGAGAATTTATTGGGCGAACTTGCGCCCTAACAGTAATAAAAAGAAATCACTCGACGGCGGTGGACGACCGCGTGGCCGAACGGCGAGCGCCAGACTGTCTGTGGCGCCTATGCGGCAATCCGCTATCTTATCCTCACGTCACATGCGGGCATCAGGCTCACGAACAGCTACGTTTGATAACGAGCGATAGCGAGCAGGAACAGTGTTGAAGCGGATATGCCGATAAGAAGTTCCAGCGCCGCTTCCTTTAAACCATGGTGTTTTAAGGGCACGTTGCAGTATGGTAGAGGTACGTGAAGCTTCCAAAGTACGTACCTCTACCACACGAACGTTTACGACATCGAGTACACCGCGAGCGTTATTCTACATTCCCACCATCAACAGGTTATGCAAGACGAGAACATCGGCAAGCTGTTTACCGCCTTCAAGAGCAACGCATGTTACTCCTTCCCTCTCGATGCGTTGCCAGTAGCGCGCAGAGCTGCTGAGTGTGAGCTAAGCAGGCTTGAAAGCGAAGCTTTATATGGCTAGGCGAAAGAAAAAGTTCAGTGGTCATATTCTCACATGGTCGTGACGTAGACGAAGGCAGCAGTCGGCGTGTCCAGAGATGGATTCTCTATTTGGCCGAAGTTGTGGCCGGGAAATGGAAAGTTAAACTACCGCAATACACAATGTACGATGATAGCGGCGAACAGAGCGTCGGCCGTCGATAATCTGACAAGCGGTGAAGCGCATCGGCATTTATACAAGCGCCATCGAATATTCCAGCGTTATCTCTAGCGGCCACGTAAGCATAGAGAAAGGGAAAATGACCAAGAGCGGACACTCAGCGATAAGAGGATCGAGCTCTCCCCGCCACCTCCTCGCCCAAACAGCCTTCGAGATTTTCGCGTCAAATCATAGGGACCGTGATCCCGAAGAACGCAAGCTGTAATAAGTGACCGTCAGGTGGCGCAAGTAACGCAAAAGAAAACAAAAAAAAGAGAGTTTTGAAACGCAAATGTGTAGCTTTTTTCAATTTTTTTTGTTTGTTTACTGTACGTGTGAAAACATTTTCTTGCACAATGAACTGAGAATTCGCGAAAAGAACATTGTCACGTGCATCGGCACCAGGCGAACGCGGGAACGGAAATCGACAAATGCGTCAGAACAGATATGGATGGAGGTACGTGAGGGTGTGTTTTCGTAAGCAATGTGTTGACGGGTTGGGGTAGGCTAAGGTTTGGCTGGCTGCTGTATCTGAAATGTAACGACTGCGCGTAGTGGGTTTTGGGCGCTTGCTTTTTTCTTCTCGTCGCGGCAATGTGAGCATTGCTGACCGTGTCACCTGCTGAGCCTGAGCAACGGACGACGGCACGGTGAGAACCCACGTTTCTGTTCTCTCTGAGCGCTGCGTAGTAGGCTTAGCAGCGGAGGCCTTTGTCGATTTAAGTGTGCGCGCGTAGCAGGCATAGCGCATGTACTTGCCTAGTAGTCACGCGTGAAAGTTCAGGTGCGACGCGCGCTGAAGGAAACGAGAAGGGTCTACCTTTGTGTAATTAGTTACGTACCAATTGTGAGTCGTTGCTACTTTTTTTGAAAGCGAAGTGGGTTAAAGTTAAATGAAATGAAAAGCATGTAACGTACGATCCCGAGGCCCAAGGTTTCGGCATTGTTAACGCGTTGTGGGCGTAGCTAGGCACTCCACACGAGTGAAAAGAGTTCTCGGTGATGGTCATTGGTGTGTGTGGCTTGCTTATTTTGCTAAAGAATATTTCGAAGTACGCTTCTGGGAAACTGCGCAGCAAGTTCGCTTGTGGAAGGGCCAGGGCAAGAAAGCCTAAGCTATGCATGGCATGGGTGGCTCGAGTTACTTGTTAGAAGACGCGCCAATGGTTAATGCCCACTCTTTCAGAATTCGGTGCATTTTAGTACGGATGTTTTTGCGAACGACATCGCATTTGCATAACTCAGGGTAGTCGTTCTAGTTGCATATTCGGTCTCTGCCAATCACCCCAAAATAACTTCGTATGCTGTCACTACGACACCGACATGACTCTAAATAATCTTTTCAGATGTTCAGTCGTCGGCCGTACAACCCCTACTGTTGTGTGGCGTGGTGCAGTAACAACGGCCGCACTTGCAAGAAGCCCGGAACGAGCTTCTTCCGCATCCCACAGGACAACAGGTGAGCCCCGATGTGAAGTGTTTTATTGTAGTGCAGTAATTTCAATAAGAAAACATGCTGTGTATTAGTGCAGAGCTTTAAAATGGATTGTAACGACTGTTTTTTTAAAGTATGATTTATTGAGTTTTCGATGATTGTGATGGTGTCCAGGTTGTAGTATATAAAAAAGTAGGTAATTGGACGATGCCACACAAGCGTTAAAAAAAACTGCAGAAAAAATTCTCAGCAATGATCTCGCATAAGTGACGTCAGCGTGAGCTCATGTTGTGGCAAATGCTAGTAACAGCAGTACCGGGTTGTGTAGGTGTGTGTTTGCAGGTAATTTTTTACGAAGCGGCTCATGTAGTGTTCTAAAAATGTAACGTCTCATCACGCACTACTTTGTATTCCTGTTATATTGATATTAAGCATTTCCCGTTGCAGCTCCCTGCGGAGGAATGAAGTCGCCGTCGCGGAAATTTCGTCGCACCATCAAACGCCTGCAGTAAAGGGTCGCCTCCTGCCGCAAGACCATTGAAAGGTTGTGGAAACAGCAGAGGGAGCTACCTACATCGATTGCCAAGGCCTTGGGTGTCGTTCGTCCTTTCGTGACCGAAGAGGTCTTCAGTCTCCTTTGTGCACATGTGCGAGTTATGAATAGGGGTCAGGGGTAAAGGCTTCCGGCATGGCTAAAGAAATTTGCATTGCACTTACACTTCAGGGGTCCCAGAGCATACCGCTTTCTAGCGCCCATTTTTTGTCTGACTATGCAGCGCTCACTGAGTCGTTGGTTAGGAAATATTCGAATGTCACCAGGTGTGATTCCAGGGGTTATTGAGTGTGTGTCAGCTTGTATGCAGACATGGGATAAGCGCGACAGGGTGTGTTCACTCATATTCGGTGAAGTGATTTTGAAGAACTTGTCCTATGATGTAACTCAAGATCTTGTGCAAGGCTTTGCTGACGATGTAACAGCTCGAACGCCAGATATCGCTGACAGAGCCATGGTTGTCCTTCTCGCTGGTGTTCCTAGGAGGTGGGTCCAGCCAATCACATTTACAATAGGACACGTATCTGCGCCAGGAAGTGTTACAAAGGATTTGCTTGCCTGAATTATAAACAACCTTGGACACGCCGGAATCGCAGTTAAACGTTTAATTTGTGACCAAGGAGCCTCAAACGTTGCCCTTTCTCATATGCTTGGAATTACAATTCAACGTCCTTATTTTGAGGTTGCTGGTGAAAGGGTGTACTTTGTTTTTGATGTGCCACACCTAATCAAAACCGCGCGAAACAACCTGCAAGCACACAAGTTGTTCATAGGAGATGAAGTTATTGAGGCCCTTTATAAGTCTACTCACGAATTGCGGTTTAAACTCGCGCCTAAGCTGACCGAGAGGCACGTCTACCAGAAGCCTTTTTGTAACATGAAAGTAAGCTTGGCAGTACAGGTGCTAAGTGCATGTGTTAGTGTGGCAATCATGGCTATGGTGTACACAAAGGAGCTCCCCGCAGCAGCTATGGCTACAGCCCATTTCTGTGAGCGTATGGATAAAGTGTTCGACTCACTCAATAGCTCATCTCCCAAAAAGAATGCCCAGAAGTGTCGTTATGCCATTAGGAGAAATGACGAGCTGGTAAACTTTCTGCGAGACCAACTCGCGTGGATCAGATCATGGAAATTGTCTCCTGGCTTGTGCAAACAAAGCTTTTGCATATGTACTTTGTACTTACATCTGTTCTAAAAATGTTACCTCAACCGCCTGTCAACACACTGACGTGTGTGCTGCATAGAGTGTGAGATCACTTGTAGTGCCTTTTTATATCAGGATAAGTCTGTCGTCATGGGGCATTGTCACTGATAAATGTGACAGAAGAACCAAAACAGGGCCTACTTGCAGATAGCTAGAATGTGCAGCACTCTACTAAGAGAGACAAACAACATAACCACAAGTGTACACAAGCTTTCCCAAGTCGCTTTGTTAGGTTAGGTTAGGTTAGGTTAGGTTCATTTCAGTTTGCATGCCTAGTGGAAACGTATTCATGCAACTTTCTTTACGTTTCGCATGTATCACTGTCTGCACAACAGTGCAAATGTCGCACACGGCTTATATATTTTTTATGTTGGAAGGTTTGCCTTGTTCTCAAGCGCAAATATCTCTATAAGTTACCTTCATGCACCACATGTGTATGACACATAAACCAATTGTTTTTAAAACATTTTGGTACATGTACTTCTTTTAGCTACCTTCTCTATTGATTGGTCTGCTTCGGATATCTTTCGTTCAGTTTGTATTGCGCTGTGTGTCTTTGAAAACGTCCGTACTACAAAATAAAGCATTTCTCCATTGTCTGTGCTTGTCTTGTATGCTTTCGTGCTTATTCAAAAGCGTGTATGCACGTGATCAGAAAAGGGGAAAAAAATAAAAAACAAATCCTCGCTTAACATTGCCACAGTGCAAATGAACGCAATATGCGAACGGGGGGGGGGGGGGGTGGGGGGGGGGGGTGGGGGGGGGGGGGGTCCCTAGCACGCACTGCACCACGTCAGAACGTTTAAACTGCGCGCGCTTTAAACCGAAACCGGTAACTCGCTGCACCTTGTCCTAAAAAAATTTTTACACGCACGGAACCAGAACCGAAACTCGCAAAGTATCATAAGCGACCACTTGGTGTCCCACTGCATTTCAGGAGAGGGGAAGCCCTCCTTGCACTCTAATTCGGCCGCATGGCTCTATGGGAGTGTCCGCTCTTTACCAAGTTCCCTTTCTCTATGACGTAAGTTCCAGAAGAAACTAATGTTCGCGTTGTGCGCGTGATCACATCGGAAGGTTCTAAGAGTATCTAGATGGTTCCTAGTCATTCGACGTGGTTTGCCCAAGGCAGCAGTTACACGTGTAAGGGGGGCGGTAACAAGACAATATAAAGAAAGGAGTACGAGTGGCAATATGTACGCGAAAAACGTTCATCATCATGGACGGGTACGGGCCACAGAAATTAGGCAAACCCCACTGCTGACTACTGGTTCACTATATATGAAAAAGGAAACGAGAGGCAAACACCAGTTAATATTTCTAGGCGTACGTAACCAATAGTACCTCACGGTTCTTCATATATATTCGCCTGAGGTGACACGGAGGTGAAATACATCTTTTCTTCTCAGCCAATTGTATTGATTCCCCCCACGACTCCCACACATCAAAGCTTTCTGCACCCAATGTCGTTTTGCACTTCCTCCAAGATCGGAGGCGCTGGAAGATTTTTCGCACTTCACTGTTTTCTTTTTACCAAGCGACGGTGTCGTGTCATTGCGTCCTCATGTGACGTCACAAATTTTGGCGACCCGTGTCGTCACGGTGGCGTCATAGTGTGACATCGCCACGTAGTGATTTTTGTATCACTTGCGTTGACGCCGAAGTTCACTCTTCGCTTTTGATGAGGCATCTAAGGCTTTCGTCTTAATAGCTGAAAAAGACTTTCATGAACCATCGGGATTAAGCCTTGCGCTATATAGACGCCGGCAAAAATCTGTTTTTCTAATAAAGGGTCTCTCTCTATCGGGACTAACACAGAGATAAACACCGGGCCTGCACGTTTCAACTTCGTTGGTTAACCTTATGTACAGAGTGCTTGGGCGGTGACGTTTATTTACACAAGCTCGCTCACTCGCTGCCCTTTCGAACCTGATATCTGTTGACCGCAGTATGACGGGCCGGAGGAGGGAAGCGAGGTGGAGTTCTCTGTCACCTGAGTCAGCTTGAAACTCGCGCTTCAGTCTAAACACGGTACACGTACGCGTCTAGGAGAGGTCCGTGGCTTCACTTGGCTCAAGACAAATTTCCGTGATTGCGCAGTTCCCGTTGTTCACTGTGGCGGATAGAGTTTTGTTTACTCGTTTGTTGGTCTGACCCACCAATCAGGCATCGCTTTACCTCTCATGTAGTGACGTATGCTGTGTGCGGCCTGCGGGACCCAACGCGACGAGCTATACGACTCATATTTCCTCAGCGGCTGGTGCTAGGTGGTCTTCACAATTCAAAGTGCCAAGGCGCTAGCTTTCGATACTCTAAACGTTGCCTCAAGGTGTTCTAAGTATTCTAAAGCACTCTGTGTACCCGTGGCACTCTAAGGACAAGGGGGTGTCACTGAGACCATTATTTTCTAAGTTCAATCCGATCGAATCGTTTTATTTGACATCGAATCGGTATCGAAAGATTGTAGAAGACATGAACATCGTCGTGGTGCCCGTGCAATCAACATACTCAGTGTCTCTCCTCATCTGCACCGTCCTTCTCGGGACAGCGGACCAGCACGTCATCGCGGTAGAAGCGGCCAGTCCTTGCTTGGCAAACGACTTCAAGTGCGCCGGAAGCAACATGTGCATCCCGGCAGCGCTTCTTTGCGACGGCAAAGCGGACTGCTCCGACAAATCGGACGAAGAGAACTGCGTGGCAACACGGAACTGCTCGGCAATCGAGTTCCAGTGCGCGAGCGGCGGCCAGTGCATCTCCAGCTGGAGGCGATGCGACGCCCGATACGACTGCGACGACCGGTCGGATCAAACATCCTGCGTAGTCGGGACGTGTCACCCCGACCAGTTTCAGTGCAAGAACCACACCGGCACGTGCCTACCCTCCGGCTGGGTGTGCGACGGGATGCAGGACTGCGCCGATGGTACGGACGAAGACGACTGCGAGTACACCTCCTACTGTTCCGATGACACCTGCGTTCCTGTGTGACAACGGCTACTGTATCTCTAAGTTGTGGAAGTGCGACGGAGACGAGGACTGCGGCGACGGTTCCGACGAGAGAGACTGTCCACGTGGGTCTTGCTCTTGGAAGATGTTCGAGTGCGAGAACGGTCAGTGCATCCGGACGGCGTTGCTCTGCAACGGTATCCCCGACTGTACAGACGGGTCGGACGAAGACTCATCAACAGTCTGCGCCACCACATCGTGCCAAGTCGACGAGTTCGACTGCGGTCCCTCTGGCGGTGGATGCGTGCCCGAGGAGTACCGGTGCGACGGTTACACGGACTGCGGCGACGGGTCGGACGAGAAGGACTGCCCTGTCATGACCTGGAACGTAACGGTCTTCTCCTGCGAGAATGGCCAGTGGGTTTCGCGGTTGGTACTTTGCGACGGAGACGTCGACTGCGACGACGGGTCCGACGAAAGCGTCGAGATCTGTCACACTATGCCGATGTGTGCTGGTAACGAGTTCCAGTGTGATTCGCCCGGGCGTTCCTGCGTTCCGCTCAACGTCGTGTGCGACGGTTACGAAGACTGCGTCGGAGGATCGGACGAGAGAAACTGCGAAGGTTCCGCGTGTTCTTTCGATGGTGAGTTCCCTTGCAAGAGCGGTCAGTGTGTACCGAAGGCGTCGCTGTGTGATGGTCGCCTGGACTGCGAGGACGGGTCCGACGAGCACCGCACCATCTGCTCGCTTGAGAAGAAGTGCGCTGAGGAGGAGTT